>JACXGI010000954.1:0-108298 GCA_016801175.1 Esox masquinongy
AGGAGATGTCCTCGCAATCTGACAGATTTGGAGCGCTTTTGCAAAGAAGAGTGGGCAAATATTGCCACGTCAAGATGTGCCATGCTAATAGACTCCTACCCAAAAAGACTGAGTGCTGTAATAAAATCAAAAGGTGCTTCAACAAAGTATTAGTTTAAGGGTGTGCACACTTATGCAACCAGGTTATTGTGAGGTTTTTTTTCCCCCCTCAAAGATTTCAGTTTGTTTTTCAATTGAATTATTCACGTTATAGGTCACAAGGTGGAAAAAGTTCTGACATGATTTATCTTTGTCTCATTCTTTTACATCACAAGAACCTGGCATTTTAACAGGGGTGTGTATACATTTTATATTCACTGTATGATGGAATTGGAGTTCTGCCATTCACTCACAGAATCAAACTGAAGGTAAAAGCCAAACCAGTGGTGCGTGCTCCTCAACGAGTTCCTATTCTACAAAGAAAGAAAATAAAAATAAAACTGAACAGGATGGTGAAACTAAACGTTGTCAGGGGAGGAGCGACAGAATTGGTTAACTCCATGGTATGTGTTACAAAGCCAAACAGAGCCCTGAAGGTTTACAGGGATCCAAAAAAAAACATGAACAATAACATTCTTAGAGAATGATACCAAATACCGAAAAGACAGGAGATCCTAAGTGAAAAGGCGGGGCACTAAACAGGATGCGTCACATGGATTTTGGCAGCTGCAACTAAATTAGAAAAGTGCAGAGCTGTGCACGTTCAATACTCCATTTGGGTGGTATAGCTCCCATACTGAATATTTTCTGCCCTAGAGATATTTCACAGTGCGATGGAAAACATCTTCGAAGGGCTGGAAGTTCCTGCTTATAAATACTTAGGGGGTATGATTACATGATCAGACTATGATTAGACAATCTTTTAAAATACATGTTACTTAACTGGGAAAAAAAGTTACAATTCAAGGTAGGGTTCCTTTATAGAAGCAGGGCTTGTCCTCTGTAAATATAAGACACATTGTGCAGGCAACTTATGTCCATTTTAGATTATGGTGATGTTATCTATATGCATGCTCTGGCATCCACATGAAAACCACTGAATGCTATTTATCATTGTGCACTTAGGTTTATCACGGAGGATAGTTACCAAACTCAACCAAAGTTGACATCGCCAGTTTTGAACAAAATCAGACAACTCTAACTGCATCTAAAGTTGTACTACTATTGCACTGCAAAACCTCTACCACAACTGAATGTGGAACACAGAGTCAGTGTTCAACACGAATATGAGGGAATGGAATTGTGAGGGCATGGTGCTCCAAGAGGAGGCACCAAGATCCTACACTGTGCTACCTGATGCAGGAGCTGTCGTGAGGAGAAACCACATTCAGATTCTGAAAACACCAAATCACTCAAAACAGGACAATCATTTGTTTGCAGAAGACCTGCTCTCCAACACAGCACAGCAGGGTTGCGCAGTACCTGTGCCAATGAACTCACCTGTGAAATTACCTAAGCCTCCTCAGGCTGAACCTCCTTATACTTGGGAGGTCACGACGAATGGTATAAGTCCAGGGGGACTGGACATATAACAGAAAGGGGGAATTAAAACACAAAAGGGGGAGAAATGGTTACATTGTACTGCTGGGTTTGTTAAATGTTACAGCAGATGTTCATTGTTATATATCAGACACAAGAAAAAGGTTAAAGAAGGGGAGATGTGAGTATATACTATGGGAGCTGGTATGAGCATCGGGAGCCTCCGTAGTGGAGGCTGGGGAATTAGGGGGTAGGCTTAATAAACAGGTTTTGAGATACTAGCTTGGTGGTCATTCAGCAATGAATACACTGTAAGGTTACTATTAAGTCATCATAATAACATGAAGATATCTTTACTTGTGTGTGCACCTAAGATAATCTAGGTTGAATAAAGCAGCCCTTTCTACACCTGATATGACACTCACTTTAACAACCTCCCTGCCAGTCAATTCCTCACTTTCTGGAGTTTATTGTTGATTAATGTAGCAGATAGACATTACATGTACAGTAGTGGGTGAAAGGACATCAGTAACAGAACAGTAAACATTGATGTAGATTTTTAGTTCTGGTAATTTAATAGACTGTGTTGGAAGATAGTCACCAAACAAATAACAGTTAATATCTAAAAGAGGTAGCTTTCCTCATGGAAATGTTGATTAAAAACCGTAACTCCTGAATCACAACAGCAGTATGCTTAATGCTACTTAGCCTACATATTTTTTAAAAGATGGTGATTATTCCAAAACTGAAGAAACGGTGATGAATTAATTGATGTTAATGAATCAACACTAAAATACAGTAGAACTACTATTATTTTCTTAAAGACAAGTTGTACATCTGCTATGCCAGCCTTTCACTTCATCATAGATGGATCGCTGCCTGCTGCAGCTACATGACATGAATTAATGAACAACAGGGAAAAATTTGCTAGGCTTAAGTTAACATCAAGTAGTCAAGCAAATTAGTAACTCAAGCAAACATGCAAATAAAACTATTTATGGCTTTGTGTTCACTAACATAACAGCAATGAAAAAGACTTCAAGTGCTGTACTCACACTAAACTAATTGGCTAGCTTAATTAGCTAATGTTGCTTGAGAGAATAGTGTCAAGAAATCAAACATATTCTTATTACTCCAATCTTACTGTGCGTATATTCATTCTAAATGCTGCTCCACACAGACTAAATAGCTAGTGGAATTTAAATGTCCATTTGGTTAACTAGCTAGCTCCCACATGGCCACTGCACACATTTGTAAATGTCCATGTGGCTTACTAGCTAGCTCCTACATAGACACTGCAAGAAATGATTGGAGGGGATGCATCAACAATAGATGACCTATGTCGAAATATACTTAAAGTATAGGCCGCTTTTGAGACAAGAGATTCTCCAATCAAGCCTTGTCGGAACAGCTTTTTACAGCTGTAACCAAATAACCCCTTTCACAGACATTCCAGCTACAAGCCAGGCTAACCAGACGGCTCACCTATGGACTTGAAATAAATACAGACATTACAATTTCTTTCTCAAATTATGCATTTGTTTTCTCAAATGACTGAATGATGGTATACACTTTCCCCAGTGTAGCTATTGCTTTCATGCAAGGTATAGCCTACTAGCTTAACCAGTCAGATAAGCCCAATGAGTCAATGCCAACCCATCTTGTGGTATGGATGTAAAAATGCTACAATTGTGTTTTGGATAATTATCAATGTAAAACTTGCCATAGATATTAAAGAAACCATTTTCTTAATTAACATCTGTGCCCTTGACATTTCTTTTGAACAGACAGGGCTTGCAAATGAAAGAATATGACATTAAGATGAGACAAATTACTGTATTTATTATCAGATTTTAATTCATATTGAATACATCTTATGGATATATTCAATATGAAAAACAGAAGACAAGGTCATATTTTCAGTTTAAAAAGTCAAAGTGATTTACCAATTAAAGTTTGTGTTTAATAGCACTGAAAGTGTCACCTCTTTCTTTTTACAAGGTTTTGGTTCTAACCATACAGGTTGTAATGGTTGTCAGTAAATCTGTCTGATTGTTCGGACATGGCTATTGTTCTAGTCTTAATTGACTTGCCTGTTTAAGTTTGAGATTATTTTTTAAAATATTTCCACTTTATTCTAGATATATTTCAAGAAAATTCTTTTGACGAGCTACTGTGAAATAAATAATCAAGTATTAGTATAAAAACGTTTTTTTCATGGCAGCAATATGCCACCATACCTTTAATTTTATTTCTTCAAAAAAAATGATACTCTGTCTCAATAGTATTCTCTCTGTCATGTCCCTATTATCTCTGCCATGTCCTATGGCACATTTGTACTCTTATCTGCACAATTGTCTTATATTATCGCTCCTATGCACTATACCATTTCCACAAGTATGCCCTAGTGTTATGCTCTCTATTGTTTTTGCCACACCACTTTTGCACACTAACTGACCTACCTCGCAAAATACACCTCACTTTGCACAAACTTTATAACACTCTACTGCATTTTACATTTTTAGCTAGACTCTCTCGCGCATTTGTACTTTTGTTATTGCCTTATCACTTTTGCGCTAACTATATATAGACTCTGTACTGCATTTGTTTTTTATACAGACCCTACCTCATTTTGTATTTTGTACGCTGTGTACTCTGTGTGTAACTGTATGTTGTCCTGCATGTTTGTGCTTTGTCTTGGCCAGGTCGCCGTTGCAAATGAGAATCTGTTCTCAATCAGCCTACCTGGTTAAATAAAAATAAAATAGTACTGGGATTATGCTGTCAGTGGTCTATAGACGGTCATATACTGTGATACCTACCGTTTTTTTCCAGACAGTGTTGGAAGATGTCCTCGCCCTTTCTCATTCCGTCAGTGTGTTGGTTGTGGGTGTGTGTCTCCTGGCTGGGCCCATACTCCTCGAGGTATTGCCCTTTTCCATCGCTCAGCTGGTTGTGAACCTGGTTGGGTGTGGAGGTTTGTGTGTGTCCCACCTGATCGTCATCATCACAGTCATAGTCATCCAGGATGGGGGTCTCCCGAATGGGCATGCCGATGACAGAGTTGTGTTGCAGCTGGCGTGAGCCCCGAAAGCTGTCCCTGCCCTGAGGCCCCAGCAGCACAGATGGGATGTAGTGGATCTCATGGGTAGCCTCGGTGCTGGCACTCTTCTGTGGGATGCGCCGCCGCTTGCACCAACGATGGCGGGTGTACAGCACCAGTGTGAAGAGAAGAATGAGGAAGAGGAGAGCAATCAGGCCTCCCTGGAAGAAAAATGGAAAAAGTAACACTACCTAAAAAAGTATATTTCTTTAGCCGGAACCGGGGCCTTTATTCCATACTAGTTGAAACCTATAATGATAAAAAGTAAAAGCTCAGTATTGAGAAGTCATGACAAAAAGAGTGTTTTGAAGAAGCCAACTCTTTGTTAGGAGCCAACTCTATAAGGACCTGGTTATTTGCAAATGTAAATTAGCTGTTAACGTTTCCAGAGTTAAACTCATCTGTCATCTGTGGCTAGCGGATGTAAAACAAAAAAAAACAGCCAATTGGATTATTATGTGCTCAAGTACAGAAAATGTGCTTATGTCCAGGATATTTTTGTCCAATTAAACAAAAACACACCAAATACCTTTAGCTTTCAGATAACACACCCTACTCCTGTTCTCATCCACAAACACACCTCACCACCTCAAGTTAAGCCACCAAAAGGAATATATGAAAAATTTGAGAAGATATGCAAATATCTGTTTTAATTTGTGAATAGCTTAGTGGACTACATTTAACCGATTAGTCTTGTTAACCTGCTTTCTAACATGCTAAATCTTTGCTATCAAGCTAAATAAATGCATCTTATTAATTGAAACACAGCCCAGGAAATGTTCTATCTAACTAATGTGGTGCACATTCACCTTCTCCTGCATTAGAATTGGGCGAACTCCCCAGGAAGGATGACCTGGCCGAGGGCTGCAAAATGGTGGATCTCTCCCACTTTCAATACACAGACAGTAAATATAATGTACAGAAGTCTCTTTTTCTTGGCATGTTCTTTCTCCTACACACCTGCCATAAGTTTATATAGCTGTAGAATCAGCTACTTTGTTTTTATTTATTTGCATAGTGTTGCTTCATAGTATGTGAACCCCCTGTTCAACTTTAGATTTCTTGAGTGTTCACCTTGAAACGTTTATTTAATCGGAACCTATTTTCAGCGGACATAACAGGTTTATAGCTACCTATTCCAAATATTGGTTTAGAGGAAATTGTGTGTGTAGTAAAAAAACACTACATTAAAAAGGAATTAGTGATCCCCGAGTTGCATTGGTATAATCAAGTAGGTAGTAAAATCAGGTGGGTAAATAATTAGGTACCAAATGAACCCCGAAGGTAAGTTCTGTTTATATAGCTATTCTTTCCAGAAAGAAGCCCTCTGCTGTCAAAAAGAACCAAACTGCCTGTTTTAACTTTGCTAGAGACCATGTGGACAAAACTGAAAGTTTCTGGAAGTGCATTCTCTGGAAAGATGAGTGCAAAATTGACATTTTTTGTCACAATCAAAATCACTTGATTTTGTTAAAAAGCAACATTGCCTACCACCAAAAGAACCTCCCCAACAGTCAAGCATGGTGTTGAGGATGTCAATATCTGGGGCTGCTTTTCCTCCTCTGGATTTGGTTGGCTACAAGGGAACCATGAATTCTGAGGTATGACAAGAGATTCTTGAACAGAATGTAAGGAAATCAGTCAAGGAGCTAAAGCTGGGATGAAAACAGGTCTTCTCTTCCAATAAGACATCCACCCAAATCATTCAAGCAAATCTACCAAAGAATGGCTCAGCAGAAGGATTTTTGCTTTGAAGCATCAAGATGCAGTGGCAGGACCTGAAGAGGTCAGTGCATGCCAGACACCCCTCAAACCTCCCTCAATTCGCTGAGTTCTGTAAGGTTGAATGTGTAAGGTCTATGGATCGCTCCGGCTCTCGACAGCTCCAACCGGAGGAAACAACCACCAAAACCACACACAAACGCACCACCTGTCCCCATTCACAATCACCTGAATACTGAACACCTGTTCCACTCTGTATTTAACCTAGGTCTGCTCACACGTCTGTGTGAGGTATTGTTTGTGAGAGTGCAACTTGCTGAGTTTACGTTCATTCTGACCCACGCCTGCCTTCTGTCCTATAGCGTTTCGCCTAGCCCTTTGGTACCGTCGCCTGAGTCTCCCTGTGCACCGTCTCTCATCTGGATTTCGCCCTTTCTGCAGCCTGCTCATTCCCTGTGTGCCTTCGCCTCAATTCTGCCTCTGGATTGCCTGTGTACCGAACTCTGCCTGTCTCTCTCACTTCTCTGTGTGTTGTCCTTTGGAATTGACTGCTATTAAACTAACTTTTGCAAGCTATGCAATTGGGACCAACCTCCTGTCTCTGGGTTGTATTCTTATAGAATGGACAAAAATCCCTGATTGGTGGCTATAGGAGACATTTACTCCAAGTTATCGCTGCTAATGGAGGTGTCACAAGCTACTGAATGAAGGGGTTCACATCAGAGGTGGGACCAAGTCATTGTTTTACCAGTCACAAGTCACAAGTCAAGACAGGCAAGTCCGAGTCAAGTCTCAAGTCAAGACCAACAAGTCCTAAACTTTGAGTTTCAAGTCATAAACAAGTCATAATGTTCTCTTCACTAAATTTGATATTGATTTCATATTTTTAACAAGAGTAATAGTTAATATGTTACATTTACTCAAATCATTAATGTTTTTAAATATATATATACCACTTTCCAAATTAATTTTCTATTTCCATGGAATTACATGTGGAGCCATAAGAAAGACACATCAACATGATGATGAAAAAAAAAAAATGTAGTGCTTTCTCTCCCCAGATATACTACACCTAAAATAATCCTGCCATTAAGTTATCATTATTTTTTAAAAGGTACATCAAAACAACTGCTACATAAATTCAAGTAGGCCTATAATCTGAACAACAATGGAGGATCGCTACAGGGCGCAATCGGGCGATGTAGGCGTGTGTGTGGTTACAGTAGGCAGGGGCGCCGTATGGGGGGGAAAAGTTAGAATGATTCTAAGGGCCCGTGACTGACAGGGGCCCTAAACAAATATTAGAACATTATTTGGTGGGGCCCAATACGATATATTTTCAGTGGGCCCAAAATCTCTGGCAGCGCCCCTGACAGTAGGCGAACGTATGTCATTGATTTTAGGTACAGCAGTAACGTCAGACAGGATTTAGTACAGTATACCAACTGACTAGCCAGTTGAAGCTCAATCTTGCTCAATGATCACGTTCCCGCACTGACTGACTGTGGAGGCTCATTGATTTGATGTTATGTTAGCCTACAAGTTACACTAGGAAAGTTATAGCTGTTGGCTATTAGCCACGACTTACCATTCTTTGTGCAGCTTCAAATGTCGAACAAATTTGGAAGTTGTTGCACCA
Source organism: Esox masquinongy (assembly GCA_016801175.1). Classification (NCBI taxonomy): domain Eukaryota; kingdom Metazoa; phylum Chordata; class Actinopteri; order Esociformes; family Esocidae; genus Esox; species Esox masquinongy. The sequence goes on from JACXGI010000954.1 coordinate 7,983, forward strand.
CCGTCTGTAATTTTCAGTACGTTTGCAGTACGTTTTTTGTTGTCTACAGTGCCTTTCTATCAAAAAATAATCATTTTTGGTATCATCTTTCCAAGGGTTCCGTCTTGAATTCACCTGCCAAAGTTCTTCTGCACTACCACACACAACTTTTTTCCTGCTGGCAAAATTTGCTGAATGATTCAAACTGTAATCCATTAAATGAAGAGTTGATGCACTTCACACTCTTTTATATCCATGTTAACATATCCAGCTATTCAACTAAATGAAAATATGTATGGCAGATTTTGTGCTATAAATCACAACCTGCTTGTACTGTTTAGAGCCCTGTGTCAGTGTGACCATACAGCTTTCCATTAAGGGCAAACCAGCCACTTTGGCCAAACAGAATAACATTATCTATCTCGCACTCGGAATACGATAATCCAGAATGCATATTGGTAAAGTTGCAGGCACGAACACACCATACATGCAGATCTTGTGGAAAAAAGACTATGAAGCTGAATTTGTTGCACTCAATCTCTGTACTTGGTGGTAAATACATATTAATTTCACTTTTCACGTTTACTTTTTTTTTATGTGTTCCGGACAAGCCTTGTTAATGTTAATGTTAAGCCCTGTCAGTCAATTTCACTGAAATGGGGCAGCAACTACAAAAATCTTTCTATTTGCTCACGGAATTCAATTTTTCTCTCTTTCTCTTTTGCCACCTACTCATACAGCGCATGGTCTAGCCAAAAACCAAAGCTTACATCACTTATCGTTTAAAACACCCATCAGAACAAATTCAAATTACATGAATAGATAATCCGTTATCCTATATACAGGAGGTAATGTTCAGCTTTGAGCGTCTAACATTACCTCCTGAAACTTGTAAAGTGGATTTAGATTCCATGCAGGTGTCTTGAGAACTACTGTAACATTATCTTCACAAACGTCAACATATTTCAACTGAATAGAAAGATGGTAGCTATGATTGTAACCATGTACTAAATCTTGAACCATATCAACATAACAGTGTTGACAGTATACACTCACTGGCTACTTCATTAGGTAAACCTTTTTAACTGCTCGTTAATGCAAATATCTAATCAGCCAATCACGTGGCAGCAACTCAATGCATTTTAGGCATGTAAACATGGTCAAGACGATCTGCTACAGTTCAAACCAAGTATCAGAATGGGGAAGAAAGGTGATTTAGTAACTTATGTGGCATGTTTGTTAGTGCCAGACGAGCTGGTTTGAGTATTTCAGAAAGTGCTGATCAATGGGGATTTCCCCACACATCCATCTCTAGGGTTTACAGAGAATGGTCCGAAAAAGAGAAAATATCCAGTGAGCAGCATTTCTCTGAGCGAAAATGCTTTGTTGATGGCAGAGATCAGAGGAGAATGGCCAGACTGGTTCGAGCTGATAGAAAGGAAAGTAACTCAAATAACCACTCACTACAACCTAGGTATGCAGAAGAGCATCTCTGAATGCACAACACGTCGAACCTTGAAGCAGATGGACTACAGCAGCAGAAGGTCACACCAGGTGCCACTCCTGTCAGCTAAGATCAGGAAACCGAGGCTACAATTTGCAGGGGCCCACCAAAATAGGACAATAGAAGATTGGAAAAACGTTGCCTGGTCTGATGAGTCTCGATTTCTGCTGTGACATTCAGATGGTAGGGTCAGAATTTGGTGTAAACAACATGAAAGCATGGATCCATCCTGCATGGTATCAATGGTTCAGGCTGGTGGTGGTGGTGTAATGGTGTGGGGGATATTTTCTTGGCACACTTTAGGCCCCGTAGTACCAAAAGCATTGTTTAAACACCACAGCCTACCTATTGTATTGTTGCTGACCATGTCCACCCCTTTATGACCTCAGTGCAACCCTCTTCTGATGGCTACTTCCAGCAGGATAACAGGCCATGTTACAAAGCTCACATCTCAAACTGGTTTCTTGAACATGACGAGTTCACTACTCTAATGGCCTCCGCAATCACCAGATCTCAGTCCAATAGAGCACCTATGGGGTGTGGTGGAACGGGAAATTCGCATCATGGATGTGCAGCCGACAAATCTGATGCAACTAAGTGATGCTATAATGTTCAATATGGACCAAACTCCCTAAGGAATGTTTCCAGCACCTTGTTGAATCTATGCCATGACAAATTAAGGCAGCTCTGAAGGTAAAAGGGGGTCCAATCCGGTACTACAGTAGCAAGGTTTTACTAATGAAACGGCCAGTGAGGGTATGTCAACACTCAATTCACTCATGCTAAGAGATCTATATATGTTAACATGTATTTTATGTTATAATTTTCTTCACCATAAATATTAATGTCTACAAAAAACAGCTGAAATTGTGAATTTAAATTGCGCTCCATAAGTATTGGGACAATTGAATTTAAAGCAAATGTAGGAAGTATAAAAGCTAGTATTTTGTTCATTGCATGCAATTACAGCAGAGAGTCTGCGACCCATTGACAGCACCAAACCTTTACTGCAGCAATTTTGAGCTGTTGCTTGTTTTTGCTGAGCAGCCATTAAGCTGTCTGCTTTCACAGGTGTTTAATTCCCAAAACCTTTTGCTGCACAACCCTAGTCAAACCCCACCCTGTCATATTAAATTAACCGGATGTACCCATGTCATAACCGAAGTCCCACAGTGTCATAACGGACGCAGCAGCCCCCAGGTCATAATGGAAGTCCCGCCCCTGGTGAAATCATGTAACGGACAAGCCCACCAGGGTCATCAATCCCAAAAGTGACACAAGCCACCCTACATATACTACTCACACCATTTTAGAGTGTGTGACAAGTCTTACCATAGATTTGCATAAATTAACAGCTGGAACCTCCCAAAAATTCCACACCAATTCCTCCCCTCCTTGTTTCAAGTTTTCATGTCAGGACGTTTTGGTCCTGGAAAGGTGGGGAAACAAGTACACACACACACACACAGCATTGACACAGAGCCAGGTTAATGTGCTCCAGTTAGACTGAGTCAGTCCCACAGCCCTAGGGTTTACACCTACCAATGCAATAAGGTTGCGATCCAAACTCCCCTATCTCTGTCACCAAGCCATAGGCTTCTTGTCAAAGCCTGCTCATGCAAATTCACCAGGACACATCCATTGCTCCATGGTTTGTCCCTTTTCATGCCAATGAAGACACATCAAAGACTCTTTAACAGCCCTGATAAGGGCGAACAGCACACATGCATGCACATACAATCATCATGTAAACAGTGTAGCTTCACAGAACTGACATATGCCAAATGTACCTGACTATTCCTCACATTACAGGTCAACAAAATGTGTCATTAATCAAAATAAATGTGATGAACATTACACTATCGGTCTTAAACTGCAGCCAAAAAACAAAAAGATAATCACCATTTTTGATGCTACACCCAAAGAGCTATTCACTGTGCCTCTTGTGTGATAAGAAGATAAGAAGATAAATAATAAGAGGGGATATGGTTATTCATCACAACTTTTAAAATTCCATCTTCATGAAGAAAAACAAACCACTCACAAATTATAACATGCACTGCTGGGTGGCCATAAATCACACCAGGGTGAGATGGCCAACTCCAAAGGAAAAAACATCCTTCAGACAAATGTGTTCATTAATCTCCAATAGAAGTGCAGTGTCTAAGAAATACAATTACTGCCAGAAAAAAAGTCACCATGCAAAAAAAACAGACGAGAGAGCTACAAAATGTATTGAGCAGGTATTGAAACTGTTTAAAATGTTTGGAAAATCCCCTAGCTAAAATAAGTATTTGGGCCAAATGTAGAGTGATTGCGGGTGGTAAACGTTAAAAACTTCAAAATGCAGACTAGGACTTCTGTGAATACCAAACAATTTTTTTTAAATCTGCCATTGTGGGCTGGATGTGTACTATGTTGTTTATATGTGCAAAATCTGTAACTAGAAATTATTATCATACCTCATTTAGCTATGAAATCCCATGTTTGATAGCTAGTGTTTTGATGACAAATGGCACATTATCGGCACAATGAGTACACCATTTTTGATTACCCCTTTTTGCTCATTAGTCTAACCACAGATTAAATCTTTAAATAATCTCTGCATGTCTGGTGTGAAAGTTATGTTTTATCACTTTCTTCCATTCAAACAACCATCATGTAAATTCACTGTAGCTTATGTATCCAGATGGGGTATGTGGTTCTCATTCATCTTAACATCCCACAAATCCCTGCTGCTTTAGTCTGAAATCACTCCACAGGGAGGAGAAAGGCAGGGATTCAACTTCTTTATCTCCTTTTTTGATTACGCTTTTTCTCTTCGTCTTTGCATCACTCCGTTTTCCTTTCCTTTCAGCTTTCATTTCGCTCACCATCACCATCTCTTTCTCTTTTGCCATCTACTCATACAGTGCATGGTCTGGCGAAAAACCAAAGCTTACATCACTTATCTTTTTAAACACCCATCAGAACAAATTCAAATTACATGAATAGATTAACAAATCACAGAGAAACAATCTGGCGGAATGTAATATCAAACCAAATTGCTACCAAGACTTAGTTACTATTAACGCATCCTATCCCCCCAGTGGCTATCAACAACATGCTTGCATAAATTATCCATGTATTCAAAAGTGAATAGGGATGAGTGGATTAAAATGATGTGTAGCATAAACATTTAATACAGCTGACACATAAGATTACCCACCCAGCTCTGCTGAAGAGGCACTGAAACTAAAGACTACTGCTTGCTATTGATTCTCATTTGAAGAACCAGTAAGTCTATATATTTAATCATCTTCAACCAGTGGATACGTTGGCAGTTTCTGTGTTGAAGGTGACACATTACAATAATTAAATTTACTTTTGCTGTAAAGAGTACTGTTCAAATGTTTGTAATAATACTACAGTTACTAATCAAGAATCCACGGGTGAAGGGGAAACCCAGGCATTGCTTGACCCCCCACATCCACATGGGCAGCAGTGTGACGTAATGAAGCTTTCACAATTTTGCGCGCTAAGAAATGTGTGTATTGTTGCACCTTCAACACAAATGCTGATGCCGTACTGATGGTTAGCAATGTGCCAATCCCTGTCATCACCCTTTCTTGCTGTCTTTTTCTCTCTTTCCTTCATTCTGTCTTCCCTAGCATGGAGTTAAAGTGCCATCTGTCCAGGCAGCTGCTATCCCCTCTCCCCATCCAACTGCAACTCCTAGAGCCAAGGGAGATAAAACCATCTAGGCTCACTGGTTACTGTGGCCACTTTGTTCTATTCTCACAAGGGAAATTTTCCCATCAGGCACTGCCATTCAGGAAGTGATGTCACCAGGAGAGAGTCTCAAACAGGCTAGAAGAGAAACTGTGTGGAGGGAGCAGCTTGTGCTGTGACTTTTAAACATATAATACACAAAAGACCTGTAATATGTGGCTACATTAAAGCTTGATGAGTGAGAATAATAACAGCTATGACTTAAGTCAGGAAAATATAATTCTAAAAACACTGCATGGAATAAATTAGTTATACATACAACCAAAATCAAGAGTGTAAAGGGCTAAATAAACAAACGATTGCAGCCTCTATACTAAAAAAAACAAACATTCTGAGTCACAAGGAAAAGTACATTGACTGTCAGTGACTTTACTTAATCATGAAACTAAATGGAAAATCGCTGAAAGCTTAACTGAAAATACACTGATGACCTCCACATTAAGTTGCAGTGTGAGCGCTGAAAGACAAGCTTATCGGTTGCTTCTGTCTAAGTTCCATGATCTCGCAGTCCCATCACTGGCCAATCGGAACCACCACCCTCTCCTCATGCCTCTCCAGGCCACCCCCCTTGGCCCTGACTGGTCCCAGTGCAGGGGGAGAGATTTGTGTGTATATTTGGCTGTCACTGGCCCTGGTCCTTCTGAATTACAGCAGGGAATTAGGCCTGATTTACTATCTTGCTGCCTGCCCACCCTGCATTTCAGATTGGCTCTCTTCCCCGGCCAAGCAGCCCTGGACTGCCCTTGCTCTCTGTTGCTCAGGGTGTCGTTGTATGCAGAGGGAAAGCCTGGATACATAGATTATTAAGATAAATTATGTTTTATTTACATGTCAACGCTCTTCATGAAGGGAAATAGACCATGTGATGAAAAGCAGGATAAAAAATACTTTAACAACTAATAAATTCTGTATAAAAGGTATATGACATAGCAAAACAAGGGACAATCAGGAAATATCGTTTTGGACCTTACATGTTTACAACACGTTTCAGAAAGGTTGGGACAGAGGCAACAAAACACTAGAAATGTTGCGTAATGCAAAAAAAACCTAAACCTTGTGGAATATCACACAACAGGTCAGTAACATGATTGGGTATTAAAAGACTCCAGAGAGGATGTGTCTGTCAGAAGTGAGGATGGGGAGGGGTTCACCAATTTGTGAAAGACTGCACGGGCAAACAGTGCAACAATTTAAGAAAAACGTTTTCTCAATATAAAATTGCAAAGAGTTTGGGGATCTCATCATCTACGGTACAAAATATAATTAAAAGATTCAGAGAATCCTGAAAAATCTCTGTATGCAAGGGACAAGGCCGAAAACCAATATTGGATGGTTGTGATCTTTGGGCCCTCAGGCGGCACTGCATTAAAAACAGACACCTCCAAAAACCATTGACTGTGAACACAGCATGTTGCTGCATCCACAAATGCAAGTTAAAACTCTACCATGCAAAGAAGAAACCATATATAAACAAGATCCAGAATCGCCACCGCCTTCTCTGGGCCCAAGATCAAACAAGATGGACTGAGGCGAAGTGGAAAACTGTCCAGTGGTCTGACGAATTAAAATTTGAAATACTTTTTGGAAATAATGGACGTCCCGTCCCCTGGACTAAAGAGGAGAGGGACCATCCGGCTTCTTTTCAGAGCACAGATCAAAAACCAGCCTCTGTGATGGTTTGGAGGTGCATTAGATCACATGGCATGGCTGACATGCACATCTGTGAAGGTTTTGGAGCAACATATGCTTTCAGTGAAGGCCATGCTTATTTCAGCAAGACAATGCCAAACCACATTCTGCACATATTAAAACAGCATGGCTCTGTAGTAAAAGAGTTTGGGTGCTAAACTGGCCTGCCTGGAGTCCAGACCTGTCACCCATTGAAAAGATTTGACGCATTATGAAATGAAAAATAACAACAAAGCAGACCCCGAACTGTTGAAATCCTAGCTCAAGCAAGAACGGGAATACATTTCATTTTCAAAACTACAGCAACTTACAGAGTATTGGTAAAAGAAGAGGTAATGCAAAACAGTTGTAAACATGGCCCTGTCCCAACTTTTTTGAAACGTGTTGCTGGCAACAAATTCAAAATGGGCATGTATTTTTCCAAAAACAATAAAATGTCTCAACATCTGATATGTTGTCTTTGTACTATTTTTAATTAAATATAGGAATTAATGATTTGCACATCACTGCTGTGTCTGTTTTTCTTTGCATTTTACCCAGCGTCCCAACTTTTTGGGAATCAGGGTTGTATATTATAAGGCTTCTACAGTGTCCAAATATTTTTATTTTTGATTTGTTTTGATTTGTGTATGAATCAGGCCCAGTGCCAGGACGAAGTGACTGAGGGGGCAGTTAAAAATGGCGAGGGGGCTAATCTTTTTTTTGACTATTTTTCTATAGGGTATTTAAAACTTAAATTGGGGGGGCAGAAAATTCAACTGAGGGGGCTAAGCCCCCTCTTGCCCCCTCGTGGTGCCGGGCCTGGTATGAATAACTGTTTGGGTATGTTGTGCTTATTATAGAGTATAGCAAATGACAGACATCAAGACTCTGCATGTGTGTTTGCACAGAATAGAAATGGCGAGCATTGGCTTTGCTACCTAAAGAAATACCCTATTGAAATGTGGGTGTGTGAGACACGGCTGTTCATGTTAAACAGAATAATGTTAAGTCTACCTGATCTTGCATGATTTATATCATTTTGTTTAGCGTCACCTCCGACTATTATTAAGAACAAGTTGTAACCCATAGTTGAAATCCCTTCTCAGAGGTTCTGATTGTGCAGCAACAGATCCGCACAGAGAAATGCACTGACACAAAACACTACCGACTTACCCAGGATGATGACGATAAGTCTACGTCACCTCATATGAGGGTACAGTTACCAGGGAGGGATGGCTGCCGGGATTGGGCTGGTTTTCTGGCTCTACCCCTGACCAGTGTAGTGCAAACTTATTGTGACCTCAAACCCCAGGGATGCCACAAACTACGATAGGCTCAAGGCGTAGATCCTGGCCTGTCATGAGATCACCCCTGGTTACAGGGATCTCAAGTTTCATCGGTAGCGGTACCAGAGGAAAAGTTGCATGCTGTGGTTAGGGCCTGGCTGGAGCAGGCAACGGCATCCCCAACCCCGTCATTGTCCTCCAGCGTGGTGCCTATCACACACATACATCTGAGTAAGACCAGAGCCAGGGAGGGTGCAACAGGAGGGGGCAGTGGGTCAAGTTTGTGGGTTGGAGACACAAGCTGAAGCAGTGTCCCTACGCTGGCCACTATGCATGCATAGAGTCGGAATCACTGATGGACCCTGCTTCGCACACAATGGCTAAGCTGGACGGGCTCAGAAAGAGCGACTAGTCAATGTAAGTCCAAGCTGAGCTGCTGTGGAAAAACCCATACACAGGGACCAGGAAGGCAATACTTCACTGGCACGATCTGACTCAGGCAGTGTGGCAGGGAGGACGCCAGGTCAACCAGACAAGGGATCTCTGGTTCATGGAGGGTGTCGTGCTACTCGGCCCCTCCCTCGAAGAGGGCCAGTGGCAGAGACAAAAACACTCTCAACATCCCCAGCCTCCAGCCGAGCCTACAACTCAAAGCAGCAGAAGGGGCCAACGTAGGTGTCATTTTAGGGCAGTGTTAAAATAAAGTACTTTTTGCATGATACTGTACCTAATCTAAGACCTTGACCTATATGTGTATGTTCAGAAAGAATTACAAAAGCCAAAGCAGGTAATAATAATTAATATCTTACTGAAAAATATTTTTGAAACTACTGAAATGTTATACTTCAGCGAGACTAAGGATCTTGTATTCTATGTATTTGATATTTATAGAAAGTACAAAAGAGTGTGTTTGGATAATGTTTTCCAGTTAGAGATGCAGGCACTCTCTCATCTCATCTCATCTCTCTCTCTTTCTCTCCTTTCCTTCCTTTGTAATCAAGCTGGGGTGTTTTTCTCTCTTTAATTACTTCCCATGATGCTCGTTGTTTGCATGGTAACCAAATATAATTGCCTGATGATCATGCATCACTGCTTGCTCATTACTATGGCAAATTAGTGCTGGTGAGTACAGAAACTTACTGGCGTTATGTCTCTCCACAACCTTTCCCTTTTTTTTTTTCCAAAGAAAATTCTATCTTTGAGTTGAAGGTGTGTGAGTCAGCCACAAACACACATGCCCTTCTCGTGACATTTTGAGAAAAAATATGATTAGGAAGCTAATGTCAATATTTGTGGCCGTGCCAGAATGAGCCAACACAGACTGCAACAGCTGTTGATAACAAGGCAATAAATGAACCAGGACAATGGTGCCCTGGGGTGGCTCTTATTAGGAAAAAGGAGGCATTGGGGACTAGGGAAGGAGACCGTATGGATTTCCTTTGTGTTTCACAGTAGGGAGATACAACAATTTCTGTTTTTCCTGGCAACATTTGCACATGTTCGGACCAGATAATGAGAGGTATGAAACGTGATTTAGAAATTCTTGTGTGGTCAACACAACATAGTATCGAAAGGGTAATTGCTATTGATTAGAAAACTTCTGGGTGTGTAAAGTAAATCAACTACTTTTATGCTCAAGTTAATCAACTACAAAAACATTGGTGAATTCAGTGACCTTGCCAGTGGAGAATGTAACAACAAAACTGTGGGGGTGTTTGTGTGTGCAAGCGTGTGTGTGCGCAAGTATTTGTGTCTGTTAAAGACAGCTGGGACCTCAGTCCTTCTTATATTCCCTGTCGTTTTGTTTGAAGAGAGGCCTTTATTTTTATTAGCAGCTGTCGGCCAAGTATTGCTGGAACAGCTTGCCAGAGTAGACCTGTCATGGAAGGCTGGTGTCTGAAGAGGGATATTTGTCCATTCACACCAGATGCTATCAAAAACTCACTTTCATTCTCGCTTTCTCTTCCTGCTCTTTACCTCATTGCAATCACAACTCCATTCCCTGGCAGACAGCTTTGCACTACATTACACTGGTAGCAATACAATGTTTTATATACTGTACCTACAATGTAACAGTTGTCCTGGCCCAAGGTTCAAATATAGATGAAGAGAGAATGCCTGAATAAGTCCAATGATAGACAAATCTATTGTATTAACATCTTACACTTGAACTACATAATTTAATTAAGACATTAAAGTCTCACAACTTTGTGACTACTGTGGTTCACATTATATCATTGGTGGACAGAAACACATTATGCAGTCTACCTGATAAAAAAACTTGAGTTTCTATCTTTGTTGAGACGTGGCACTACTCTTTCCATTTCCCACTATTGCCATCCCTTCCTCTGGTACACGGTTACGTTCAACTTATTTCCTTTTACTTACTGTGGTTTGGTGGTCAAACAAAAAATGTTAAGGCAGTCTGAGACAACACCTCCCTCTCACTCTTTCGCTATAACACTGATGTCACACTGATGTCAGTTCTCCCAGCTTTTACTTACACCTCTTTCCATTTACTGTAACCAATATCTTCATCAAATCCAGATTTCCATGGATGTTTAAAAGGAGGCAAGTATACCCTAACCTTGATATCAGCTTCTACAGATAGCTCACATGAACCAAATCTGAACCTATTATACAATGTTGTATCACAAGGTTGATATCACTACACAGTACAGTATAAAAGTTGAGTAGAATTCAATACTTTGGAAGATCTCTATCAGCCAAACAGATCACTACTGTTAAGAGAGCAGAAGCTATCAACTATTTGAAATGTGGATATTGTGTAGCCCTTGTCATTACACCCATTACAGCCCTCCACATGGATTAACAGCTTGACAGCACCCATGACATTCTCAAGACGTTGATGGTCCGTTACGAGAACCCCATGAGAATATTAATGTTAATTTGAATCTTTTGTATCACATGGTCGGTGGACACATTTGCAGTAGCCAATTTCTAATGTACCAGAAGATGATGTGTGTAACAGTTTTGATGATATGGGGAAAAAAATATGAATTTAGATTTGTTGCTGATACAAATTTTCAAGGTTTGAGATATGGGGGTACAGACACTTCTACACTCAGATGTGAACTGAATATAATTTATTTAGGGGATCCTTAATTTAAGGTGTGAAATAGCCGAGAACACAAGGGCGGATCATTGCATAGATGTAGAACAATCAACAACTTCTACATATATTCAACAGACTATATCCTGGCTATATCCACAACTATGTTGTCTAGCATACACAACAACCCTATCGATGATGCCTACAACACACCAACAAGACCCTGCAACACAACTCAAAAGGCTTTGATATTACATCATGATGTGGTATGTGGTTAAAAACAACATTGGCGTGACAGTTATTACTAACGGGAGCAAGCTACAGCTTTTTACAAACAGCTCAATCAATCAGAGATACACAACTTGTTTAGGGGTTCTCCCTTCTATGTTTTCAAATGCATGCTTCACCTTGAGTGCGTTTATTATTCACCAACTGAATCCAAGCCTATTTCTTTAAAACATCTATACATGTTACCGTACAGTTTATGTTACCATTTTCTTCACTAGAAGCACTCATGCCTACGAAATCACTCTCGCCAACAGAGGGTTGCCACGGCTCGCTGGCCCCACACCTCGGACAGCAACCACCGGGAGAGTGCCACGGTACCAATAGTGGTGGTGAGGGGGACCCAGCAAGAGGCAGCAGGAAAGACATGGTGCCACCCATCTTCACCTGCCCCTCAGCTGATGGGCATCTCTTAAACGGGAGGAGAGAGGTAAAGACAGACTTAACTGACTAACAGTTGGTATGTTCTCTCCCTCTTCCCTCGAGAAGACACCGATTGAACCGCCTAGCCTCAGCACCTGCCAAGCTCTCTTCTTGTTTTTGGTTACCGGTCTGTTTCAGTTGTGTTATTAATTTTTCCTTGTTTTTGTAGTTTAAAAATCATCCTCGGTCTGCACAATTAATTTCCAGCTGAGCCCCGTTACACCACATAAGCACCAGAGTGTGTCAGATTATACTGAATACTTTTCATAACCTGTTCAAACATACTTGAACTGTGTATTAATAATGAGAAGCAATATATGTTTAACATCATTTTAATCGTGACATAAGAATCACAAGACATCTAAGAATGAAAAAAATACACACACATTCATATTTTGGGTAAGTAAAACAATTTTAAAAACAATGTCTGCATCCAGTTTCATTACTGCTGTTTTGTCACAAAAACATAAGTAAACATTCATAACACATGCCCCATTTTAAAGTCTTTACCGTCATTAGTAAATGCATATGATCAAAACGGATTGTTATGTCAATGGTTTGGGTATACAAAGAATGTAAATCAACAGTTTATTCTTTAAAGCAATGTCGATTTTGGTAAGATGCATGTAAACATTACACAAAGATCCTCATCCATAGACTTCTGACTCTTTCGTCAGCCCAATACAGTGAAGCGTTGTGAAAAAGTTATTTGTTATTTTTAATCAAAGAATCTATCCCCAATCTCTTCTGACCTCTGTAAGATTAATGTCTTGTCCTTGAGGACCCGCAAAATTGTCTCAGCAGCATCTTGTATCTTATGGTTAAAAACTCTATGCCTTAAAATCTTGGGCCAGCAAATGTTTCAGTCTTGCTGTGAAAATATTCTTTGCAATGTCATTAAAGTTGATCTCAAAAAGCTCTCGGTTCAAGAAAGGAGTTTTTTCTTTGGCTCGGATGGTTAATTTCCCTCAAACACTGTTCTGCCAAAAACATTGAATGCTAACCATGTCAATCATTTGCTAAACCTTTTAGTTATTTTATTAAGTTTTATTAAAGGAATTTAAACATCAAAAAATGTACACAACATGATAACATTGAAGGGGATATCCAACCAATAACACATACCTAAATAAGATGGCGTTTTTAGTTTCAAATATGATACTGATATTCAAGAGAGATTTGAAACTTTGGTCAATGTATAGAGGAACATACAACACTCCCATCTGGCAGACTGTTGGCCAATTGAGCTCAGGTTGTCATGCTCTGCCACATGGTTGCTAAAGAAATGATGTGCGAGGGCAACGAAGGCTATCCTGTCTGTCTGAACCAACAGAAGGTCTACTGTGGCACAAGTCTGGTGGAATATGTCACAACACACAGCGCATCGCACCCTGCTGTATATGGGGCTGTGTAGCCACAGACCGGTCGGAGTGTCCATGATGACCCCTGTCCACCATCGAAAGCGCCTACAGTGGGCACGCAAATATTGCAACTGGACCTTGGAGCAGTGATAGAAGGTCCCCTGGTCCGATGACTCCTGTTTTCTTCTACATCACGTGGACAGCCATGCACAGGTGCACTGTTTACCAGGGGAAGTGATGGCACCAGGATGCACTCTGGGAATACGACAAGCCGGTGGAAGGAGTGTAATGCTCTGGGTAATGCTCTGCTGGGAAACGTTGTTTCCGGGCATTCATGTGGACGTCAATTTGACACGTGCCACCTACCTAAACATCGTTGCAGACAAGGTACACTGCAGGATAATGCACCCTGCCACACTGCCTACATTGTTTGAGAATGGTTTGAGGAACATGATGGAGCTCAAGGTGTAGCCCTGGCATCCACATCTTAATCCGATTGAGCTGTGGGATGTGCTGGACCAACAAGTCCGATCCACAGTGGCTCCATCTCGCAACCTACAGGACTTGATAGATCTGCTGCTAATGTCTTGGTGCCAGATACCACAGGACACCTTCAGGGGTGCTGTAGAGTCCATGCCTCAGCAGGTCAGCGCTGCTTTGGCGGCACGCGGAAGACCAACAGCATTTTAGGCAGGTGGTCATAATGTATTGCCTCATCAGTGTATATAGTTTGCAGTGACGGATGGATGTGTTCTGACATTTTGGTTGCATAATCATCTGTGTGTAGCAGTGTGTGTGCAAATCCACGTGTGCGCGAATCCACATGCTTGCAGCATAGTATGTTGTCACTATTTAAAGCAGGACTAGATAACATTCTGAAAGAAATGAAAATGTGAGAAACAGGGCCCCCAATTCTTCCCTCTACCCCCCCCCCAGCCTGAGTTTGTTTGACAGCTAGGTTTCTCTTTCCTAATCACATGAACGTGCATGCAGCTATTCAAACATAAAGGCAAACAATTTGTATAATAATGTGAAAAAATCAATTTACCTGTCCAGAAGAAAAAGCTCTAAATCAGAGTCTAACTTTATCCCTTTAATGCCATTAGTTATTTTCATCTTGGAAATGCTGCTGAACCAATATTATTCTTGTTTTCGCCCTTGCTTTTAGATGTATTAAACTTTGCAGTTTTTTCTTACTGTGAATAATAGTAAAGTTGTGTCTTTTCTAGTTGTCTTCATATACTGTATACACTTTGGATTTTTTTGTGGTATTGGATGATAAAGGGAACATATGGAGGTATCATAGATATGTAGCCAGGTGGTCAACTGTGATCTAGTGGTATTACTGTTCTTTAAAGGAGTTATATTCATTGCTGTATAAAAATTTGTTCTAAAACTTAATAAAGTTTGAATGTTGAATTTCTCAGGCATTGGGAATGTAAGGGTTAACAGTTCGTTAATATCGACATGACGTGGTGGTACTGTTCAACAGATGGAACAATTACTTTAAGTCCACTTCTTTCTTTTCTTTCTTGCACTTGACGAAGGAAGCACACAATATTCACCTGGTGGACAGAAGGTCTTATGCCAGTTTCGCCTCGTGGTTGAAAAGGTATTGAGCTACATAATAAGGTTTAGAGCTCAAACTTGTTTTGTAAAGATATATGTAATGTCCAAATGTCATTTCATTTGTTTTATTAACAAACTGAAATTTTAGTGATTCTATTGTTAGATAAATGACACGTGGAGCAGTGGGTTCAATCAATACGTACTCCACAGATATACAGTGTTGTATTATTTCAAATGGTTCTGCAAAAAGGATTAATTAAAAAAATGTATAATGTATACAGTTGCATCTCAGGTGCATCTCAAAAAATGTGAATATTGTGGAAAAGTTTTTTTTTTCCATAATTCAAATCAAAAAGTGACACCTTTATATATTCTAGATTAATTACACATAAAGTGAAATATTTCCATCCTTTTTTGTTTCTATCTTGATGATTACGGCTTACAGCACATGGAAATCAAAAATCCAGTATCTCAAAATATTACAATAAAAAATTTACAATACAGAAATGTCCACCTGAGAAGAGCTCTAATCAGCTAATTAACTCTCTGAGCCTTCAGTCTCTCAGTCTGGTTCAGTACACACAACCACAATCATGGGGAAGACAGCTGACTTGAAAGTTGGCCAGAAGAAATTCATTGGCAAAAGTGAAGGTGTCACTTTTTGATTTGAATTACATAAAAAAAAGAACTTTTCCACGATATTACATTTTTTGAGATGCACCAGTATATCCTAAAAACACAGTAAGTATTCACCAGTTTAGATGTGTGGGCAGGGTGACATGTTTGTTGTTGTAAGCCTATCACTGAGAAGTTTTATGCTACAACAGGTCCAGTGAAAGCTATGCTCCTAGCACATACTGGTACACAAGGTTCCTCTCTAAATCCCTAATCTAATCATGTCAGTGTTTGATTCTGAATAACTCTCAGTTTATAGAAATCTAATGCAATCCACTCCCAACTTAAAGAACCCACCACCCGTCTTCCCGGGGGTGATGTACAGTAAGACCTACACATTCAGATGGAGAGACTGTATCCATGTGCGCCTATTGAAGATCATCAAATCTATCGCTTGGCTGAGCGCTTCTATATGCCTCACTATTAACCCCCTCACTTCTATTCAATAATCCTCTCCCTCAAGCACCAATTCCTATCTCCATCGGTAACCGTTACCTAGGCAACGGAACAGATGGAGTGAAGGTGAGCAGTGAGGCAGAGGAAATGAGGGAGAGAGAGGGAGGGAGTGAAAGATGGAGAGTAATACACAGTCAATTCCACACCAGGACAAGGTGTTTCCAAGACAATGCAACAATGGCACGATAGTATAGAAATTAACACTTCATCACAAGTCTGGTGGGTCCCGGTAGTGGCCATGTGTGTGTGCTTTAACAAATACACATACAGAATGTTCTTCATGAGCAAAAAATAAGGGGGGTTTGGCTGTTCCTTAACATTGAGTGGATTCACATTGCTACTAGACTGACCCTCATGCTGAACATGCAGAGTAGTGACGATGCAACAGTTAAGGAGTTAGCCAGAGCCTCCGTCCTACCAGATTGATGGACAATGAAGCTACCACTGGCCACAGACTCTAAGGTCAATTTTCTGGGCTTCAGGAGGAATCAATAAAAAACAGGACACTCATCCCTTGTGCTTTGCAGTCTGGTCAGTTGCCAAAACTCAATGTCTTGTGCAACCAGACTACAGTGGAACTAACATGGATACGAATTAACATGCAGACTGAACCACTGACTGACTCTGATGCAGTTGTAGCAGACACCTATGTGGTCGCGGAGGCCTCTGGCACCCAAGACGGAACTCCTCATCTAACATTGAGGAAACCACCACTCCAAATCAAGCAGATAAAGGTATGGCAGCCCTGGACTGACCTCAGGCTGCAGGTAAAATTTGCTTTTGAAGGCAGTTCTGACCACTCTGTCTCTCTTTCCATCTATCCTGTATGAACTTTACATTTAAGTAAAACACCTTTTTGGAGTATCCTCTGCTTTTATCCAGCATTTTTTGAAAGTCTAATTGTCGAACATACTGCTTTTGATTTCGATTTACATAACATAGTAGTTAGCTATTAACCTGTTATTGTATGGATGGCCATACAATCTAAAATAATCCATCTAAAATAATCTTTATACATGAGTACACTTTAGTTTCCTTTAAAGTTACATTTGGAGACTATACAGAACGGAACTGAGTATCAGCAAGCCCTGTGGTCTTGTGGGAACATCCTTGACCTTGTTGCACGTTATTAACATTTTGACCCCGGTTCAATTCCCCTGATCGGAGTATATACAGCTCTGGAAAGAATTAAGAGACCACTGCAAAATTATCAGTTTCTCTGGTTTTACTATTCATAGGTATGTTTGAGTAAAATGAACAGTTTTGTTTTATTCTATAAACTACTGACAACATTATTTCCAAATTCCAAATAAAAAATATTGTCATTTAGATTATTTATTTGCAGAAAACAACAACTGGTCAAAATCCCCAAAAAAAGATGCATTCTTTTCAGACCTCAAATAATGCAAAGAAAACAAATTCATATTAAATTTTCAACAAAAAAATACTAATGTTTTAACTTAGGAAGAGTTCAGAAATCAATATTTGGTGGAATAACCCTGATTTTTAATCACAGCTTTCATGCGTCTTGGCATGCTCTCCACCAGCCTGTCACATTGCTGTTGGGTGACTTTATACCACTCCTGGCACAAAAATGCAAGTAGCTCAGCTTTGTTTGATGGCTTGTGACCATCCATCTTCCTCTTGATCAAATTCCAGAGGTTTTCAATGGGGTTCAGGTCTGGAGATTTGGCTGGCCATGACAGGGTCTTGATCTGGTGGTCCTCCATCCACACCTTGATTGACCTGGCTGTGTGGCATGGAGCATTGTCCTCCTGGAAAAACCAATTATCAGAGTTGGGGAACATTGTCAGAGCAGAAGGAAGCAGGTGTTCTTCCAGGAAAACCTTGTGCTTGGCTTGATTCATGTGTCCTTCACAAAGACAAATCTGCCCGATTCCAGCCTTGCTGAAGCATCACCAGATCATCACCGATCCTCCACCAAATTTCACAGTGTGTGCGAGACACTGTGGCTTGTAGGCCTCTCTAGGTCTCCGTCTAACCATTAGACGACCAGGTGTTGAGCAAATCTGAAAATTTGACTCGTCAAAGAAGATGACCTTACTCCATTCCTCTACGGTCCAATCCTTATGGTCTTTTGCAAACTTCAGCCTGGCTCTTCTTTGCTTCTCATTGATGAAGGGTTTTTTGCTAGCTTTGCATGACTTCAGCCCTGCCCCTAGGAGCCTGTTTCGAACCGTCCTCGCCGTGCACTTCAACCCAGCTGCTGTTTGCCATTCTTTTTGTAGGTCACTTGATGTCATCCTATGGTTATTGAGTGACATTCGAATGAGTTGATGGTCATCTCGGTCAGTGGACAGTCGTTTTTGCCCTCTGCCAGTCTGTAGCTTTGTTGTCCATAATGTCTGTTGCTTGACCCTTTTCTTATGAACCACCGTCTTAGAAATTTTCAGGATGGAAGCAACCTGACGCTCACTGTATCCCTCTGCCAGTAAAGCCAGAATTGAACCCTTCTTTTCCTCACTCAAAGCTTTTCTTTTCATCTCTTTTGTCATGCTGAATAGTTATTTTTTTACTCAAATTACCTTTGAGGTACTACTTGCACTGTTTTTTGCCATCCAGCTGGTCCTATTGCAAGAGGATAGTGATGACCACAGCAGTGGTTTTTATACTTTTCCTTGTAAAATTAGATTTGGTTCAGGTAATCACCTAATCAGTACCTCATTAAGTAAAATTACGAGTGCCTGTGTTGGAATTTAACAGACACTGGAATGGAATGGCTGCCATACATGTAGGAGTGGTCTCTTAATTTTTTCCAGAGCTATATATAAACCGATCAGCCATAACATTATGACCACTGACAGGTGAAGTGAATAACACTGATAATCTTGTTATCATGGCACCTGTCAGTGGGTGGGATATAGTAAGCCGCAAATGAACATTCTGTCCTCAAAGTTGATGTGTTAGATGCAGGAAAAATGGGCATGCGTAAGGATCTAAGTGACTTTGACAAGGTCGCAAATTATGATGGCTAGATGACATCTCCAAAACTACAGTCCTTGTGGGGTGTTCCCGGTCTGCAGTGGTAAGTACCTATCAAAGGAAATCCAAGGGAGGAAAAGCAGTGAACCGGCGACTAGGTCATGGGCGGCCAGTCAGGGTGCCCTTTCTGACCCCTGTCCACTGCCAAAAGCACCTACAATGGGCACGTGAGCATCAGAACTGGACCACGGAGCAATGGAAGAATGTGGCCTGGCCTGATGAATCACGTTTTCTTTTACATCATGTGGATGGCCGGGTGCGTGTGTGTCGCTTACGTGGAGAACACATGGCACCAGGATGCACTACGGGAAGAAGGCAAGCCGACAGAGGCAGTGTGATGCTTTGGGCAATGTTCTGCTGGGAAACCTTTGGTCCTGCCATTCATGTGGATGTTACTTTGACAAGTACTACCTACCTCAGCATTGTTGCAGACCATGTGCACCCTTTCATGGCAACGGTATTCCCTGATGGCATTGGCCTCTTTCAGCAGGATAATGCCCCCTGCCACAAAGCAAAATTGGTTCAGGAATGGTTTGAGGAACACAACGAGTTCATGGTGTTGACTTGGCCTCCAAAGTCCCCAGATCTCAATCCAATTGAGCATCTGTGGGATGTGCTGGACAAACAGGTCTGATCCATGGAGGCCCCTCTTCGCCATTTACAGGACGTGACCCTTTTATATGGTTATTGTTTTCTAAAGAAACAAACCAGTCATGGAATGACTGGAGTCATTGTTTTCATTAAGGTTACTGTATAGCTATTAGCTAGCCATCTACAGTAATCTGTGTACAAGAATACACTTTAGTTCCGTTAATAAACGTTCTATTGTCCACGTTATTTCCACAAATATATATTAGGTAAAATTTGCATTTGGAGACTATACGGAGTTGATCTGAGTACCAGAAAGCCCTGTGGTCTTGTGGGAACATCCCTGCCATGGTTACATATTATTAACATTTTGACCCCGATTCAATTCTCCTCTCAGACTTTCCGATTTTTGTCACTCAGAAATATTTATCGACTCAGTACTTTTACAGCCGTTGCACAACAAGCCTAAGGTAGCTAAAAAGTAATTTTAGTAGACTGCCTATTTATGTTGTAGCCTAATCTTTCTTACATTGATCTTGGTGTCTGTGTTTTAAAGCTATCTCCACCAACATTATCTCTCAAGAACAATGAGCCATTCTTAAATGCTAGATGTAACGTTTGTAAAAAACACCACTGCAACACTTGCTTTACACTTTATTCAAACTACTGTGTGTCAGAAATTCTTCGATGACAGATTTTAATACACAAGCATAGGCCAAACACCGTAACTCCAGCACGGTAAACAGTAACTTCACTTTGATGCACAGCAATTTGAGCGTTCCGGAGTGCAGCAAAACAAAGACAAAGAACTATAACTAACGTTACGGGATTTGGCCTAGACTTCTCTAGGGCTTTTAGAAGTTACGGCTGTTTTCTCAAAAAAACAACACAAGTAACTCAAGATATTTGTCCAAATTGTAAACCAAACCTTTCATGTTCCGAAAATGACAATAACTCATTTTTGAACAAAATTGAAGTTATGGACTTGGACGGCAGTAGACACTTATCACGTCCAACACTACCCGCTGTTTAAATAGCGTAATGGTTAAAGACACAGAATGCCACATAAAAAACCGCGGATCGAAACCACCCAGGGAAAACAACAATTATCCCTTCTAATCGCGGGACTGCAGAACTAGGCTTGCCTGGTTCCTTTTCTGGTTTTATACAATTCCTAAAATGACAGGAGCGCAGTGGATAAACATGCACAGATAGAGGCGACGTAGCACACATTCCATTTGAATTGTGCCGTGTTCCCCCTGCTCAGCTCATGACAACCTGGATTGACTCGTGTTGACAGCCATTCATCGACTGACCATCTGTGAAAGACTTCACTATTTCTTGTTGCCCGTATTTTTAAAGATGTTTTTTTTAAGACATGACATGTCATTGCCAATCATGATCACATTGTCAACCTGGTTGCTACGGTCGTGAGACAGGCGGTCACACACACAGCACACATTTACAAACATTTTGCCATCAGAGGAACCTGAACTTGTGGGGGGATTCCAGAGGCTGGTGCACATCTGGGAAGTTGGCTTTCCATTTGTCCAGTACATGGAAAGTACCTTTGAAGATAAAATATCAAGCCCTTGTGTTATCCCTGAACAGAAGTAATTCTGGTATTCGGGAGTCTCTGCCATTGTGACAGGCTAAAGGGTTGACCTCCAGATTGCAGGCCTGTCTAAAATCAAGGCAAACCAGCCATCAAGCTACATTACTGCTCTGTGTTTGCTATATCTTGGAGGTATGGGGAAGGTGCTTCCTATTACCATAGGTGTCTAGATTGTAATGACCATTTAATGGTTTGATCCTTTCAAGTAAATCTGATTTATGGTTTAAAATAAATAACGTAAAGTATGTGACCATGTGTTTATGCATGCTTGTCTGTTTGAATGGAAGAAGAGCTTTTAAGACTTGCCAGCTGGAAGATCACACAAATAGAATCTACTTATTCCATGCCAGACGAGTGGAACCTGGAACCAACACTGTGCCCGCAAACACAGATTTCAGACAGGCATAGTCAGTGCCCATCTCTTGTGACTTAAATGATCTGAAAGAATGTGTCATGTTTTCCTTAGTCTGCACAGCATTCCAGGTGTTTATGGAGCCATGCTTGAGTAACCTTATAGGCAGCAGGGATCAAACAAAATGGTAAAAATGATTTCTAATGCTTTGGTGTATAATTTTTTATAATTTTCTTCCTACAAATCCGAACGTTTGAAGCTATTACTGACTATGATCTAAAATCACTCAAAGGTTCTAATCCAAGCAGACAGCATGGATTTCCCTCAATTGCCTCAGCAGAGCTAGTGTAAACAATATTTTTTAAGGTTGATGAGAGATTGATTGCCTTTCTTTTATAGTTTGAGAAATATCACTGTAATGAAGAGCCCAAATTGGCTATATGATTACATATCCCACAAAACATGGCACCAGAAGTTTCTTCATAGTTCACAAGGCTAACACACAGCAACCCACATTATGTTACAGAGGACATTAATTAGGACATTAAAGAGACACAGACATTCACATTCTAACAGTTACACACCCAAACAAAATCTATACATATGTTGTATTTTTTAAATTAATCTGTCCTGGTCTATCAAAATATCAATGTTTTGCTATTGTTTTTCTGTGGAACCCAGAACAAGTAGCTGCTTCTCCGGCAACAGCCGGAGGAGGATCCACATTAGTAGGATTAGTAGGATCCACATTATAAATATACAGAGAATTTGGCAAAGTAGGAGAGGTAACCAATCGCAGACCTTTTTCAGATTCTGTAAAATACCAACAGAGGGTGGGCATTTTGGTTCTTTTGCAATGTTATCCCTAATTTCTCCACGATTTAGTGTAGCATTGCTTTTCCAACTAAGATGTTAGCATAATTAACTAAAAGTAGAACACTGGAATATTGCCCCTAAAGTAAATGATCAACAGTGGGAGACCATCTATTAGGCTGTTGAATGAAGACAGAGAATAGTGTTACATTACATTTACATCACAATGTTAATGGACCACATTGGGTGTTGAAATTAGAGTCTGGGGGTACATCAGGTACTCCACATATGAAGATGTTGTAATTGACACCCAATTAAAAAATTGTCATCATGGCGGCCGTCATTTCACCATTGACCATTTCACCAAGCAGACATAGCATAGCATTCACATAGCAGATTCATTCCAAAATATCCTTTAAATGGCTGATACTTAAAAGGTGGGACCTGATAAACCAAATGTCTGCATGAAACAAGCTTCAAAGGACAGACAAAAGAGGAAATCAATATAATTTTAACTTCAGCTACACTATATGGCCAAAAGTATGTGGACACCTGACCATCACACCAATATCAGCTTGTTGGACATCCCGTTCCAAAACCATGGGCATTGATATCGAGTTGACCTCTTTGCAGCTACAACAGCTGCGACTCTTCTGGGAAGGCTTTCAACAAGATTTTGGAGTCTTTCTGTGAGAATGAGCCCATTCAGCCAATAAAGCATTGTCAGAGATTGGCTCGCAATCGCCAGGCCTTCTCTCGCTGAAGCTTGACATTGCGCATGATGATGTGAGGCTTGCGTACAGCTGTTCTGCCCTGGAAACACATTTTGTGAAGCTCCCGACGCACAGTACTTGTGCTGATGTTGCTTCCTGAAGCAGCTTGGAACTCTGTGTGATGAGTGATGCAACAGATGATAGGCAATTTTTATGTGCTATACGCTTCAGCACTCGGCGGCCCTGCTCTGTTTGCTTGGTCTACCACTTGTTATCGCTCCTAGATGCTTCAACTTCACAAATATAGCACTTACAGTTGACCGGGGCAGATCTAGTAGGGCAGAAATTTCACAAACTGAATTGTGGCAAAGGTGGCATCCTATGAGTGTCACATTTGAAGTCACTGAGCTCTTCAGTACAACCCATTGTACTGCCAATGTTTGTCTATGGAGATTTCATGGCTATGTGCTGGATTTTATGCACCTGTGAGCAATAGGTGTGGCTGAAACAAAAAAAAATAGTAGGGTGTCCACATACTTTTGGCCATATAGTGAATATAAACAAAGGTGACTATGCTAGTATTCATAAACACAATCTGGAAGTTGGTGGGGATCGGCACATGTCATCAAAGCTAATTGTCTATGTCAAATTCTGCAGAGGTTTTGAGGAATTAGTGCAGGTGCAAAAACAAATGAAGCCTAAGTGGCATTTGTTGAATCAGGTAGGTAAGTAGAATCAAGTGAGAAAATATTGGGTAACATGAACCAATCAAAGGAGTGATCTGTAGGAAAGAGTTTGGACAGGACTCTGATCTACTGAGAAAAGAAACCTGGTCAGTTTGGTGTTACCCAAAAGAAAACTCAGAGGACATCAGGAATAGGGTAGTGAGAGCACATCAGTCTGGGAAGGGCTATACAACCATCTCCAAATGATGAGCTCAATCAAACCATTTTGAGGCAAATTATTTAGAAATGTTGAGCAATTAACATGACTGCAACTCGGCCTTGATATGGATGCCCTTTGAACAATGTCCTGTGCAATAACGAAATCATACTACTATTTTTATAACCTCAATGTCCTCTATATTTATGAACTCATGGAGTATAGGCCCAGAGCAGTACCTGTACGGACGTCACAACAGCAACAGCCTCCAGAGTACCTGGACCTGTGTTGTAGAACATGCTGTGAGCTTGAACAGGAAAGGCAGGACAGGCTGCAGTCACAATGTATGGGGACCATGTCAGGACCTCCTTTTAATGCAAAGCCCCTGGCACTACTATGACTATTATCCAGTACCCCGAGCACTTGGCCTTGCAGGAACCCTGTTCATCTAAAATATGCGGCTGCTCACTGGGTAGATAGAGAAAGCATTCGCTGGAGGCAGGCAGTTCCTTGTGTCCTCATTGCAGGCTAATACGGGTAATTAGGCAGCTACATCTGTCCCACTAGTACCTGTGGCCTCATACTGCATTATGAATATGCAGAGGATATAGTGAGGGGCAAAGATGTCTATGGTAATACTGTGAAAAAAACATGGGTGTATTACAAATGGCATTAAGAGTGTGGGTAATGTTGAAGGGGAAGTTGTTTTTTTTTGTTCTGTTTTGTTTTTGCGCGACTGTGTGTTTGTTTGCATCCACCTGCATGCAAGCATGTGAATGTGTGACTTAACGTGCCACATGGGATCTACAGTAAGCCAAAATTGAAATAAACAACAGCATAAAATCGACAAACACAACAAAAAGTAAACCATAAAAATAACACTAAGTGAGGGGATACATGAGGGCATTTATAAAGTGTTCAATTGTTTAACACTGCTTTGATTAAGCTTCCTGCTTTAGAATAAGGGGATCCACGTCCCAGAATAGTACTTTTAAGGTCTTGTGCAAAGTAACTGCCATGACCTAAATGGCTAAATGCTTTTCTCCATAATATTTGCTTGAAACAGCAGCTTTTGTTCACACTTAATTCGAACCAAAACATCAGATGATGACAAATGCAAACTTTGGGTATGAGTAATGGAAAAAGTCTTATCTCACAATGGAGATGAATTAATGCTGAGATATACCAGACGGCTTATTTTTCATTCTTTTGCATCGTCTAGGCTGTATGCTTTAACCAGGGAATGAACGAGTTTTTCTCAAAGTATCTCTTACTTCCTCGTTCATGGCAACAGTGTCAAAATTTCTCAATTGGAGACAAGTGAGCGGTTATGTGTTCAGCACAGTGCAAAGACACAGAAATACACTTTGTTGTTTTGCGTTTCTGGCATGAAACATTTTGATAATAACGTTGATAAGCAGCACAGGGAATGATGATACATTTAAGAGGATGGTTTGACAATCAGTCAACACTGAAACTTAAAATGAATTATTGGAAGGGAAATAAAAAAACTGTTTCTCAATAACAGCTTCTTCCTTTCACTGCAATAACAGCTTTTGTGAGGTATGTACCATCTTTACACACAGTGTCATGGTGTTTTCTTTTAATAATTTAACCAAAACAAATTTGTAACCTGATACTAATTTATTTGTTTTCCAAGCAGTATATTTGAGAATTATATGAATCATTCATTGAAGTGAATCAAATTATTCAGCGAATAACACCTTATTCTAGGTCATGGAATTTTTCAGTTGCTAATTTGAATCCAATCGGGTACAGTGTGAGTGACCAGACTTTCTCTGATCACAGTTAATGATATGATATAACCATATCATATTGATATCTGGCAAATTCCATATATCAGTAACAATACTCATTTTGTCCATGAGTGTTCCACGTGTTCCATGCTAAGCCCATGCTACATGTTTATTGTAGCCATTTTTAAAGGGGTGACTGGAACAATTAGATGGCAAACAATTAAAATGTAAAACTTATTGTGGTGTCTTTGCCAATACCAACTATATTATGTCAGATTGTGCCAGCCAAGGACATTATTTTTGTGGACCTTGATTCCGGTACAGCCTCAATGGGTGGACACCGTGAGCTGTGTGTGCCTCAGTAACCCCCCACTCTCTGACCATCGATCACCTTTGGCTGGTTAATTATAAAGTGGTGGTTCCAAGCATGTAGGGTGCACTGTCCATCTATGCATATCTGACAGGAGAGCGATGATAAGGATACTATTCCTGTACCTTTTTACAAAAAAATTGAATGGCAATGAATTCCTAGATATGGATGTAGTCGTGTAAAATGAAGGTGTTTATGGTTCCAAAAGATTAATTATTAACCGTCTGTGTTTGTCTAAGGGTTGCCTTTCACATCTATCTATTCATATAATAAATGTCTTTCCGAAAATTGAATATTACATTCCGTAACATGTCATGAAAGGCTCAGTGGCTGCCAGCCGTTATTGAGTCCCATTCAGCTAAAATACTATTTGCCCTCCAAGTAAACCCAAATGTGTCATTCATGTGAAGACTGTCCACCCTACCATCACTGTGGTTGACAGTCTTTTTTTAATTAAAAAAATAAGATTACAAGACACTTTTAATCATTCCTGTCCTTGTTATACCATAAACAGATCTATAGTGCCCTCCGCTAATATTGGCAGCCTTGGTAAATATGAGCAAATGGGCTGTGAATAAATGCCTTTGCTGTTTATCCTCTTGGTCTTTCAATCAAAATATTCATAGAAGCAAAATGATTGAAAAAAATTTAAAAAAATGAATGTGATCTAAATCACAATTATGTTTCTGCAAAAGTACTGTGCCATAATTATTGGCACCCCTAGAAATTCTTTGCTGTCATCAAACAACAAACTCAAATTGTGCAAACATTACTGGAACTATCAATGGGACCAGGTTCCATGGTCAGATGAGACCAAAATAGAGATTTCTGAGAAAAAAAAACATAGCTGGGTTTGACGTAGACAGAAAGAAAGCCATGCAGAAAAGTATCTCATCCCTACTGTCAAGTAAGGTAGTGGATCTTTGAGTCGTGGGGCTGATTTTGTCCCAAAAGCCTTGGACAACTTAGGATACATTAGGATAACATGGCGTCATGGCACTCCATCAAGTACCAGCAGATATTAATGGTTAATGGATCTTCCAGCAGGACACCTCAAAATTAACACAAAAACAGTTCACTGACCACAGTATAAAGGTTTTGCCACGGCCATCCCAGTCTCCTGACCTAAACCCCACAGAAAACATGTGGGATGACCTGAAGAGGAGGGTCTGCAAGAAGGAGAGTCTAGAAGGGTGGACCTCAAAATCTAAAAGATCCGAACAGATTCTGTAAGGAGAAATGTTCTCAGCTACCTTGCAATATGTTCCCCAACCTCATTATGCATTATAGGAGCTGTTATCTGCTATCAAAAAATCAAGCTGTTATCCTGGGAAAGGGAAGTTGCACAAAGTATTAAATGAAAGGGTGCCAATAATTGTGGCACACATTTATTTGAGAAAAATATTTGTGTTATGATTAGAATGTATTTTTTCTTTCAAATGTTTTACTTCAATTAAAGGTCTGATTTTTTAATATATTTGAATGAAAAATTTGCTCATATTTACCAAGTGTGATATGAATGGAGGGCACTGTACACTCTCCATGCCTATCCCCATATGTTAATCAATCAATCAAATGCATTTATAAAGCCCTTTTTACATTAGCAGTTGTCACAAAGTGCTTTTACAAAACACCCAGCCTGAAACCCCAAAGAGCAAGCAACAACAATGTTGAAGCATGGTGGCTAGGAAAAACTCCCTAAGAGGGGCCGAAATTTAGGAAGAAACCTAGAGAGGAACCAGGTTCAGTGGGGTTACCAGTCCTCATCTGGCTGTGCCAGGTGAACATTTTAAGAGTACTAGTTGTAATAATTAGTAAATGCATTTGGGCTGTGTTCAGAGTCTATAAATCCTAAGCCAGGTCAGAAGCATGACCAGATGGACAAGGAGAGTGACAACCGGGTGGAAGGGGGGTGGTTATCAGACTGGCAGCTGGAATCGTCAAGTATCGTGTTGATCTGCAACACAGCCAGGAGGACTTTGGACAGTGGCAGCAATGAGTCTTTAGAGCCTCGTACTCGGGAGGTGCGGGCCAAGACCTCATGGCCTCCTAAGTTTAATGGAGCTGGAGACAAGAACATTTAGAGAGTGCATTCACTCTCTAAGTGCTAAGACTAATTTTGCATTAGTCTTAGCACAAGATTTCTACATCAGGGTTTGGATTATGCTCCGGGGTGAATGGGGTTCCAGTAATACACTGAATTTCATAGCACTGTATATCTCACAGGACTGATCAAACCACCATTGTGACAATATTTGGTGGCAAAGTGGTCTAGGCGAGGTGTTAATTCTAAGCACCACACTTCTTTTCAGCCACCAAGAGGGAATGTAAAATGATTTGTTGAAGACTGCTAATCTTTATCGATTCATATTTAATTCTGACGTGTGCATGAATGGCTCTGGCAGATCAGAGGGGGAGGATAACATTCTACAGTATGCTTTTTATTTGCTATCCTTCCATTTCATTCTCTGTTTGTTAGACCAAACTGTAAGCTTTGTAATGTAACAGTTGCTCTGGAGGGGTTTCACAATTATCTCGCAAGAACCTTTGCAGAATAAGAGGTAGTTTAAAAAGAAAAGGTTATGGAGTGTCCTTTACTTTGAAAATGCTGGGGAGCCCCAAAAAGGAAAATGTTAAAGGGTATTTGAGAGAACTACTTATACTTATTGCTAAAAGAACCCAAGTCTTGGTAATGTATAAAGGATTCCTAGAATTAATAGTCAGTGTAAAATACAGTGGATATAAAAAGTATACACACCCCTGTTAAAATGCCAGGTTTTTGTGATGTAAAAGAATGAGACAAAGATAAATCATGTCAGAACTTTTTCCACTTTTAATGTGACCTATAATGTGAACAACTCAATTTAAAAACAAACTGAAATCTTCAAGGGGCAAAAATTAAAAATAAAAACCTTACAATAACCTGGTTGCATAAGTGTGCACACCCTCTTATAACTGGGAATGTGGCTGTGTTCAGAATTAACCAATCACATTCAAACTCATGTTAAATAGCCATCATGTAAAATGACTCTGATTAATCACCAATAAAGTTCAGCTGTTCTAGTAGGATTTTCCTGACATTTTCTTAGTTGCATCTCAGAGCAAAAGCCATGGTCCGCAGAGACCTTCCAAAGCATCAGAGGGATCTCATTGTTGAAAGATATCAGTCAGGAGAAGGGTACAAAAGAATTTCCAAAGCATTAGATATACAATGGAACACAGTGAAGACAGTCATCATCAAGTGGAGAAAATATGGCACAACAGACACATTACCAAGAACTGGATGTCCCTCCAAAATTGATGAAAAGA
Organism: Esox masquinongy; assembly: GCA_016801175.1. Lineage (NCBI taxonomy): Eukaryota > Metazoa > Chordata > Actinopteri > Esociformes > Esocidae > Esox > Esox masquinongy. Next base: position 37,438 of record JACXGI010000954.1, read on the forward strand.
CGAGAAGAAAACTGGTCAGGGAGGCTTCCAAGAGGCCTACATCAACATTAAAGGAACTACAGGGAATTTCTGGCAAGTACTGGCAGTGTGCTACATGTGACAACAATCTCCTGTATTCTTCATATGAATGGGCTATGGGGTAGGGTGGCAAGACGGAAGCCTTTTCTTACAAAGAAAAACATCCAAGCCCGGCTGAAGTTTGCAAAAAAAAACATCAAGTCTCCCAAAAGCACGTGGGAAAATGTGTTATGGTCTGATGAAACCAAGGTTGAACTTTTTGGCCATAATTCCAAAAGGTATTTTTGGCGCAAAAACAACACTGCACATCACACCAAGAACACCATACCCACAGTGAAGCATGGTGGCGGCAGCATCATGCTTTGGGGCTGTTTTTCTTCAGCTGGAACCGGGGCCTTAGTCAGGGTGGAGGGAATTATGAACAGTTCCAAAATACCAGGCAATTTTGGCACGAAACCTTCAGGCATCTGTTAGAAAGCTGAAGAGGAAGTTCAACTTTCAGCACGACAACGACCCAAAGCATACATCCAAATCCACAAAAGCATGGCTTCACCAGAAGAAGATTAACGTTTTGGAATGGCCTAGCCAGAGCCCAGACCTGAATCCAATTGAACATCTGTGGGGTGATCTGAAGAGGGCTGTGCACTGGAGATGTCCTCGCAATCTGACAGATTTAGAGCGCTTTTGCAAAGAAGAGTGGGCAAATATTGCCACGTCAAGATGTGCCATGTTAATAGACTCCTACCTGAAAAGACTGAGTGTTGTAATAAAATCAAAAGGTGCTTCAACAAAGTATTAGTTTAAGGGTGTGCACACTTACGCAACCAGGTTATTGTGAGTTTTTTATTTTTTATTTTTCCCCCTTAAAGATTTCAGTTTGTTTTTCAATTGAATTGTTCACGTTATAGGTCACACTAAAGTTGGAAAAAGTTCTGACATGATTTATCTTTGTCTCATTCTTTTACATCACAAGAACCTGGCATTTTAACAGGGGTGTGTAGACTTTTTATATCCACTGAATGTGTATGTACACACACACACACAGGCACACACACACACAGAAACCCCCTCAAAATGTATCTCCATCTATTAGCTTATACCACTGCCTCCTACGCCAGTAGACTGGTGACTGTCTACCTTTGACTATTCATATTCAGAAATGGAAAAGAGAGAAATAAAAAAAAGTTTAAACTAGAAAAGCACAAAAGCATCAGCACAATTAACGGCAGCGCTATATAGCATATTGATCATTGTTCAACACCAAGGACAGCGCTATATAGCTTGATGTGGGAAAGGGGATTAGGAGAAGAAAGGCTACGATTACTGCTGGACTCAGGCAGTGATGTTGCGCAGTGTTAATTTTGACACCAATTTTTTTATTTAGTCTAGTTTTAGTCATTTTGACTAAAATATTTTTCAGTTTTATACACATATCATAAGAATAATGATTTCATCTAGTTAGTGTCACAATTATGAAAAATGTGAGCCATTTTAGTTAACAAAATGCCCATATTTTTTAGTCACATTTTAGTCCAATCACAATTTCTGTCTCCTATAATAGTCTAAATATATTACCATATCATCACCAAAAAAGGCCAATGGAACAAATCATAATGTTTCGCATATCAATTTTGATATTGCCTAATAGTAGGCCGATTAATATTTTAAGTGCAGTGTTGTGCACAGTAGCCTATGGAAGCGTGACATTTCTCCGAAATGTAATCAGTTTAAAATGCGTATTGCACATGCGTTATTGTTCGAGCAGTTTAATTGACATGGATAGAAATATCAGTTTGAAATGTAAGAACGAGAGGAGAACAGAAGATTCAAAAACATTTTGATAGACAAATTACCGACCTCTCCAGGCACCACACCGTGGTCTTTGCCTGTGTGTGTAATTTGGGATCAAAAGACATCTGAAAGCACATCATGAAACTATGGAGGTTATTTGACTATTAAAGATAACTTCGTCTAGTCCTTTTTTTGTCAACCAATTTTTTTTGTTTAGTTTTTCCTGTCTGTTTAGTCAGTTATCGTCTTGTTAACTGCCACAGAAAAATATGTATTTAATAAATAATTCCATCACTATTTTTGTTGATGATATCAAGACTGATGTCGCGTTGGGAAGGCTGGTTGCTTGTGAAGACGTGCTGCTGCTATTTACCGGCGGCGGCAGTGTTTCAAAAATAATTGTTCTGAAAGCAAAAACGATGCTTCAAAATAAAAATAAAAAATGTTTTTGCAATCACTTATTTTGTAATAGAGCGCAACAAAAAATATATTTGAAAACCAAACTCCAATTTAATTTAGCTATCAACCACCCTTCATTTTGACTAGGCTGTCCCTTTTGCTTGCAGTGCTTTTTTTTGTTGCTTTTGAAACTTTTGATTGAAACACTAGTTCTTTGTTTGCACTTTTGATGATGATGCTTCGCCATTGGTCAGCCATTTTTGTGTTCGAGTGTTACAACCAATACTGTTCAGCATTTCTTTTCGACACAAAGGAAGTCATAGTGGACACCTACGAAGGACTGTGTGATGATGGCATCTCAGGTAAGCAGCACTCGGCGTTTTGCCGTCCAACTTCTACAAAGCTAGTAGTTAGATCCAACGATTCAGTGTCGGTTCAGAACATTCTACTACATTACATACATACATACTTAATCATGCAATTATTATTCTCAGGCTAACCAAAAGCATTTACCTACGAATGCCAGTTCTTGCCTGTTCTCAGCAGATTTCATCTAACTTTCTTTCATGGCAACTCATAGGCAGGCCATATTTGTTTCTTAGTCGATATATAATCATATATCATGACAGTGTAACGGTTAGAAATAAAATCAGACTGCAATGATGTGCAAATCATTTAAACCCAATATTCAATAGAAAACAGTATAAAGACAACCTATTAAATGCTGAAACTGAGAAATGTTATTGTTTCTTGAAAAATATATGCCCACTATGAATTTGATGCCAGCAACACATTTAAAATAAGCTGTGAAATTTAAATTAATTGCATATGTTAACTTTTAATGTTACTACCCTGTGCAATTGAAAGAAAGCATGTTCTATGAAAACGTTGGCTCCCATAGTGCTTGTTTTCTAACAGCACTTCAGCTGCGCTAAAATCAGCTTGCAAAACAAGCATACTACATCTTCATCTTAATTTCTTGGAATTGGATCAAAAGACCCAAGGTTGAAGCCTTGGAAGATAGGTCTAACGACGCCTTTCGATTGCACTACATGTAGCACTGAGTTTTGGCCAAAAGCTCAAACTTAGTCTCACCTGACCACAAAACGTTTTCTAACATTAAAGCTGAGTCACTCTCAAGCTTTTTGGTGAACTCCAGACTTGCTACTGGTAGCTTTTGCTGTACTTCTGTGCGGATTCTACATTGTGAATTCTCCCGAAGAAAAATGTAATGCATTTTGTAAAACAAGCAGCCTACAGAACATTGCATTAGCCTATACGTTACGCTGACAAAAGGCTTGCATGACTTCATTTATATGGTGAGAAGACAGTTTCTATAAAATATACCAATTGTAACCTTTAACTTCTTAAACAGTTCTGAAATAGGGTTTTTAAACAGCAGCTTGTCATTTAACCAGATTCCAAGGTATTTGTAAAAGGGAATACGTTCCATACCATAACTGTCCATGTTAGTAATATTGAAATCACCTAAAACTCGATTTTCGGACCTAGATAATTGTTTATATTCAGTTTTATTTAAATTCATGCAAGTTGGAACAGCCTGTAAACATTTCAATTGTTTACTTTGATTTTCGGTGTCAGTTTGAATCCAGCCCTCAATCGGTTGGTGATTTTGGTTTCCACTGACCGTTGTTACGTCATTTTGTTCTCAACGAATTACACAATGTACAGTAAAGATTTTGATCTTTAAAATATTTCGTTCATCGAGACCCGATTTGTGATTTAAGTGTTCCCTTAATTTTTTTGAGCAGTATATATACATACATACATGGGTTATTGTCATAAAATATAATTATAAAAAAATAGTTCAAATGGGTTCACAAAGCATTTTGACTAAAACATTATAACAGTTTTTACAGCTGTAGATTGTGTTATTGTTATTCAATGACTTCACACTGACTTCGCACAGGTAAATAACATTAATTACTTACTCGCTTATTGTCATTTGCTCAGCATAAGTCTAAGAGCATCTGCTAAAATAAAGCTGTGTTTTTTTTTTAATGTAGCACATTATATGACCAATCTTATTTGTAAAGTGAATGTAAAAAACAGGTTGGTATGCAATCAGTGGCATCAGTTCTCATCAAATGTGAATGAAACATCCTTTTAGTAGTGGACTGTGGCTGACCAATACGTTTGTTAAAATTATATCGACAAGCGTTTGCACAAAGTGTTAAGATGAGTGTGCAGAAGCAGATTTGTGTTAGTATTGGTGGAGGAAAACAAAACGAGGCCAAATTGGCTACTTCATATTCTTCCTTTTTTTCTTATGTGCAAAATAGGATTAACATGGGATAGGATGAAGAGGACAAGAGGATACAAGCATGTAGCAGCATGTAACAGAATGCTACACAGTATGATTATGTTGGCTGAAGAGAAAGATTGTAGCAGTGGTTAGCTTCTATTTGTTAAAAAAGTAAGCTAGATAAAATAAATAGTAACATTATTTTTCTTCTTGAAAAGTATTAATGAAAGCATGAAAATGATACTATAATATCACAAACAGACAGATGACAGAGGAAAAACCAACTAAAAGTGTCTCAGTGTGGGCCAACACACGGCGCTAGAACAGCTTCAATGCTGGGATCAAACCCTAGTTATTGGCGGGGAGCTGTGTATGTTATTTTGGGGAGTATTACCATGTGGTGTGTGCCAAAGTCATCATACCATAATCATATCTGTTTCCTACTTTATACTCATATTTACGTTTACTTGTGATCGGAAAACCTGGTCGGAAAACCTTTGGTATTATTACTCTTGTTTTGTAAAGCCTATACTTCAAGAGTGTGTTTCTGTGCTTTCACTCACACGACATCACAGTCTATTTTTGAATGTGTTGGTGTTCCTATACATAGTTACACTTTAATCATGCAAAGAAATACACAGATATTAAATTAAAAACCAACAATAACAACCTAAATAAAGCATGACATGATATTGGTGCCAACATTAATTGCTATGATTAACATGTCGGCCCAAATTGTTTCACTTTTGAGAGGCAAACCTTCCTTTCTCGACTCTTATGCTACAACTTCCAAAAATAACTATCTACATGTGTCATATTATTTTTTACTGTCATACCACTCTGTTAATATGCTTTGGCAATAACAAATATTAACACTGGCAGACAAGCATGGGCTCAGCTCACAACATAGACAAGACGTTAGCAATGGCATTACAACAAACTGTAGACTATTAACTACAATGCCACATAGAAAGAAGAAAAACAATGGTATCGCCAAAACAAAAACGATAAAAAATATAAGTAGATTGATAGCTAGTACAACAACAACTAGCCAAGAAGGGATTCGCACAAGTTGTTTCAAGTGAGAAGAGATATGCTGTGAGTAAGCGAACGGATTGGATCTGTGTGTGTGAGGGAGAGGGGAATGGCTTAACCTAAATCCCATTTGTTTCTTTACTTTTCTGTTTTAAACTAGCCAAATGAGTTGCTGCACCATATCTTTTCAGATCACAGATAATTAAAAAAAAATGTTTCAAATTCACATTTGGAGAGGACTGTTATATTAGGTATATCTGCTATGATATTTGTTTTGTTAGAGTATTTGGAACACTAGTTACCACAGCAGTGTTTGCTAGTTGTTAAGCACTGAGCAAGTAAACAAAAGGTGTTTGGTTCTTATCCCAGAGAAAAATTGTTCATTGGGTCCCTGAGCAAAGCGGTTAACTCAAATTGCTAAAAATAAGAATGTATTCTTGGTCATACTTACCCAGTAAAATAAAATAAATAAGTCTGTGTTTCTTACCATAACAGAGATGTGCAGCAAGTGCATGTGTTCGTGCAGGACATGAGCCGGTTCCCGGGCCGTTGGCTGGGTGGTCTGCATCAGCTGCTCAGAGGTGCTCATAGACACATGGAAATATAGTGTTCCATTCTCCAACCACTGTTGCTTCCAATGCACCTGAGAGATTTCTGCCCCTGTACCTGACATCTCTACATACAAAAAAACAGATAGAGAAATACATTTGGATAAATAAGCATTCAATATAAATAACTTAGAAGTTTTTATTTAGACAGGTTTTTTGTTTGTCTGTTGATATGGAAAGTTGTACATAATAGCAGCATTAAGCTTATTTTAGCCACATATGACCTCTGGTGTTAGATGCAGTGAATTTTAGGACTAACGTAAATTGCCCTGAATATGCTGATATGGATCAAAATAGTTTTACAGTACGTGGGTGCTACTTCTATAATGTTGAACCATCCAAACCATAAAATTAACTGAGCTGACACGCAACATTTTATCTATTGATAAAACTTTTCTTTCATTAACATTGTATTTTGTTGTATTTTTATTAATTTTACAATTTTACTTGGATTTACTTTTACTTGGATTTACTTTTTAATCTTTCAGGCCCCAATAGAATTCTAAAATGCTGCAGTAGGTTACTGAGAATTCTTAAACATAAAAAGAAGAAATTATAAAGATGACTTTGTTTTAAAAAGTACATACTTTAATTCGTCATGAGCAAAGCACAACTTAACCACCTCCACTCATGGCTAGCAACAGTGGCATCGTTAGGCGTAGCCGTCTGGGGCTACAGCCTCTGATCTTTTATGAATAGCCCCGGATCACAAATTGACCAAAAATAAAAATAATATAAAATAGCCCCTAATCTATTCATCTATAATTCCAATCGCGCATTACGACAATGTAGACCGCTAGCATGTACATCGAAATTTTCCTCCAGCATGTAGGCTAATTACTTTCTGTCCGGTGTAGGCTAATTACTTTTAACAACACTTTTAACAAGTGTTGTTAAAAGTGTTTTAACAACACTTTTTCTGGACAAGTTAGTTAATTGCGTCCGTCATGGATGCCAGTTTCATAATAATACCTTACATCCACGTTTTAAAGTAATCATGAAAAAAACAGGCCTTTTTTGGGGCTCTTTTCTCCCTAGCTGTTCCTAGGGAGAAAAGAGCCCCATTCCATTGAATGCTCGTCATCAACGCGTCTTCAGAATGTGTTCCAAACATTCTAATTCTAGCCCATTATTCTACGTCACAATGGTAATTCAGCAAGCTACTGAATAACTTGTCATTGTTTGCCTGTGTTACACATCGTGATACCTGCAGTTTTCTTGCTTTCTGGCACCTACCAATCAAAAGCAAAACCTTTTCCAGTCATGGTTAAAATGCATTTTTCCTGACTAAATGTAAACCCAAATTATGCTTGTTTCTTTATTGTTATGAGTCTAAATTACAATTTTAAGTTGTGATTGTTTGTTGTTTGCTAAATGAATGCTGGGTAACTTACGTTGCCATCTTTGTTAGTAGGTTTCAAATTAAGCATTTGATGTGCACATTCACCTACTCATCTCGACATCATTTACGCTTTCAAAGAGCAAGGATGTTTCCAACTGTATCAATCTGATTCACCAAACAACAGAAACATCAACGTCTCTTCTAGTGTGAAAATGAGTGGCCGCTTTGGTGCTGTAATTTTGAGTAATGACAAGAATACAGCAATGAAATGCAACATGGAAGATGAATTTCAAATAACAAATACACAACAACGTCACAAAAACACAAATTATTTCTGGTTATCTACCTTCACTAGGTAGAGGGATTGAAGCCTTAAGGATGTGACTGGCCAAACCAACATCAGCTATGGTAACCACTGACTTCATCTCGCAGTCCCACTTTTCTACATCTGCCTTAGATAAAGGGAGAGATTCTGTAAATTGTGTAACCTTATTTTGTTCAAATAATTATGTCAGCTCAATCTATGTTATCGCTAGTATTATATCGTCTTACTGTTTTAGGGCGAATTTCCCTTCAGACTCTTTCACTGTGAAACAAGTACCATAATCCGTGGATAACTAGAATGGTTATTTCTCTGAATCAATTTAGAATCCAGATAATTTCTCATACATATCTAGAGTTTATCTGATATACACTATATCTGGTTAAATATTGAATCAATATTCAACTTTTAAGTTTAGATATATAAGCATCTTTAGTCATTTGTCATATCTGTACATAGACTTTTGAGGTGTCTGTTGTAATAAGTTGAAGGATAGGGCTCTGTTTTTGGATGTCAATCATCTTTAGCAAAGAACATGCTAGAATTTGTGTGTTGGATCATCTGACATTCAATGTTCACCAAGACTAAATAGTGTTGGAAACATTCTTCAGTATCCCAAAGATAAATTGCAAAAGATAGCCTAAACTAACAGGCACCAGAGAACAGCAGAGTATTTTGTGCATGATAGAGTACTGCTAGATAGCTTATATTATACATTCCTTTTTATCATCAGCTCTGCTATTGTTTGCCTAATAACATTAGCTACAAAACCTAGATGGAGTCCTATCTTTTATTTCCATCTAGAGCTAGTGCATAATTGTGTTTACCATTGTATTTTCTGTACAAGCTGTTGAAATGCATGTAAAAGAAGACTATTCAAATAACATTATACATTTTTGTATATTCCAGACAACTTTGACTGTCTACCAACTTTTTTTTTGGAGTAAATACTTTGTGGCGATAGACTTGGAAAAAGCAAGAGTCATTTTGCCTGCCTGTGGTTGGGAGCATTCCAGAAAGTGACTACACTGAGGCGGGTAGGGCATTTGAAGAACTGTAAATTTGTAATAAAATGTTTAAAACTTGATTACCTTGTCTTTGTTATGAAAACAAAATTATGAACATCCATGATATGGATAGGAAAAGCAAAAATATATCAGTAGACTGAATCAGATACCACAATGTAGTATGTATATGTTTGTGTATGTAATAGCATAATTTACAATGCTAGCACTATAAAAGTGAGGAAGGGCCCATGTCTATTGCACCTCAGAACTATGTTCTCAAGCTATAAGTTACATAGTGCTGAGGGAACGCAGGGGACCCAAAATACACTTCTCAAAAGAATTTAGGGAAGATTTAAATTGAAATTAATTAAAGATCAAAATCTTTACTGTACATTGTGCAATTTGTTGAGAACATAATTACATAACAACGGTCAATGGAAACCAAAATCACCAACTGATTGAGAGCTGGACATGCAGTCACAAATCTAAGTAAACAATAGAAATCACAGGCTGTTCCAACTTGTGTGAATTTCATCATGGCAACTCATAATGTGACTCAGTAGTGTGTATGGCCCCCATGTGCCTGCATGCATTCCCGACAATGTCTGGGTATTCTCCTGATGAGACGGCGGATGGTGTCCTGGGGATCTCCTCCCAGACCTGGATCAGGGCATCAGTGAGCTCCTGGACAGTCTGTGGCGCTACTTGGCGGCGTCAGATGCACCGATACATAATGTCCCAGAGGTTCTCCACTGGATTCAGGTCTGGGGAACGTGAGGGCCAGTCAATGGCATCAATGCCTTCGTCATCCAGGAACTGCATACACACCCTGGCCACATGAGGCCGGGCATTGTCCTGCACCAGGAGGGACCCATGGCACACTGCACCAGCGTAAGGTCTGACAATGAGTCTGAAGATTTCATCAGCAGTTAGGGTACCGTTGGCTAGCACATGGAGTTCTGTGTGACCCTCCAAGGATATGCCTCCCCAGACCATCACTGACCCACCACCATACCGGTCATGCTGGATGATGTTTCAGGCAGCATACCGTTCACAATGGCTTCTCCAGACTCATTCACCTCTGTCACATGTGCTCAGTGTGAACCTGCTCTCATCTGTGAAGAGAACAGGTGCCAATGACAGACCTGCCAATTCTGATATTCTCTGGCAAATGCCAATCTAGCTGCATGGTGCTGGGCTGTGACCACAGGTCCCACTAGAGGGCGTCGGGTCCTCATGCCACCCTCATGGAGTCTGTTTCTGATAGTTTGGTCAGAAACATGTACAGCAGTAGCCTGCTGGAGGTCATTTTGTAGGGCTCTGGCAGTGCTCCTCCAGTTCCTCCTCAAACAAAGGAGCATTTACCGGTCCTGCTGCTGCCCTTCTACAGCCCTGTCCAAATCTCCTTGTTTAACGGCCCGTCTCCTGCATGCTCTTGAGACTATACAGGAAGACACAGCAAACCTTCTTGTGACAGCACGTATGGATTTGCCATCCAGCACGTATGGATTTGCTGGACTACCTGTGCAACCTGAATGGATAGCAGGTACCGCCTCATGCTACCAGTAGTGACAAGCACACTAGCAAAATGCAAAACCATTCCCTTTTTGGGGGTTGTCTTGCTGTTGCTACTCTGCAGGGTAGTTGTGTGATATTCCACCAGGGTTTTTAGCATTACAAAACATTTCCAATCTTTTGGTGCATCTGTCCCAGCTTTTTTGAAAAGTGTTGCTGGCATCACATTCAAAGTGAGCATGATTTTCCAAGAAACAATAAAATTTCTCAGTTTCAACATTTGATATGTTGTCTCGGTACTATTTTCTATTGAACACAGGGTTTAAATGATAGGCACAACATTGCATTCTTTTTTCCTTTACATTTTACACAGCGTCCCAACTTTTTTGGAAACAGGGTTGTATATAGACTCATACAAAGATTTAGGTGAAACACATAAATACTAATACTTGTTACATCTGTAAAAAAAAAGTACATGCATACAATATGTTAAAATGGTGTGCCTAACCATGAACCCTTCGTTAAATGCTATAATAACAAGCAAAATATGAATTGGATACACAACACAACAACCTAAGCATAAGCCCTAAGAAAACTGCATGATACACAATTGTTGCTTTTTAGAAAATCTATAAATTTAGTTGAGAAAATGCTGGGCTCTGTCCACTCTACAAATTACGACACTACGAAAAATCAGTACAAATTATCAGTCATGTAAACCTAATGAATACATCAGTATGAACAGGCAGTCTGCTTTAGCTTACAGAGCAACGATACCAAAGGGGATGTGGATCAACTGAAATATTTTAAAAATAGAAAAACAAAGAGCTGCAACCTTGAAAAATGTAAATGAACCCTAGTGATATTGGAGACCACGTACAAAGGATAAAAAAACAGAGAGGAAAACAGCCAAGTTGGCGAGATTGGGATCAAAGCACAAAACTGTGATGCTATCAATTACCCTTGCTCTGCAGTCGGCCGTTACTGAGACAGCTTCTAGAAGCTATGTGCTTCATCCAGTATTTGTCAGGGGTGGGTGACAAGGGCAGGGACAAGGGGATTGGAGCTGCTCCCAGATCAGTGGCAGGTACAGAATGAGGAATGGCTTATAGCAGACCTTGTCGCTAAACTACGGACTCTGGGTCAATGGACACCACAGGACAGGAGTGCTCTGTGAGCTGCCCTCATTACTAATCCTAGTGGCAGATTGACTTGATAGAGTACACTGAAGTAAGAGTTGCGATCGGACGACAAAGCACCACTTCTTGACAAAGATATCTGTGGGGCGATCTAGGCAGATGAAAATAACAGTACCAGCCAATGTATGGGAAATAGTATACCATGAAACTCTTTGGCCGTTTAAAAAACTGTAACATTTTGTGTTCTATATCTTGTACAATAACTCTGGATGCCAACATTATTGTTGGTTTCCAATATATGGCTGTTTTTCTTGAGAACTGAACTGTTTCATGTTTATGTTTTATAGTACGGGTGGAATAATCAACCTAGAAAAAATTACAGCCACAGTGAATAATACAACATTATATAAAAAGTCATGTGTAAGCCTTGCCCACCTGAATTACTATGTTTTTCTGCCCGCTGTATTTTAGCCAGCCTGTATTTGAGAGCAAATCCACTTTTAAATCTTGCGAGATTTATTGGTATTATAAAACTGGTGACTCTTTCCCATTCTTGCTTGTAGCATTCATTTTCCCCCCAGTTAAAGTAATGACCTGTCAAACTCACCAGATTAATGGAAGAAATGGGCTCAATTTAATACAAAGGTTTGGAATAACAATGTTATTTCTTGGTTTGGGATTTTAACAGTGTCTTGACACATCACAAGCAAGAGAAAATAAATTAGAATAAGTTAGAATTTAATACAGTTTGAATACAATTTAAATGCAGTGAAATGAAATCAAGGTTCAAAAATCAATCCTTGCATCCTAGTGATATGTCAGATGTTAAACATCCTTCTCTTGACATTTTTGTTGAATAATGCAAAAGAACCAGACAGCAAATTAATTAAAAAGGCAGATGCTAGACATGGACATGAGCACATAAAGACTTATTGGGTGAATGGACTATGGTGCCTTGAAATTTCTTTGAGAGATATTTGTGTATCTGTAAGGGTACATAACAGCTTTTCAATAATGACACAAAACAATCTCTGCAATCAGTTTCAAAGCTTCATTCAACTTGAATTTTTTTGTCAGCCAATGACCTCATCCCCAAGCACAGTTGACAGTGGAACACCTTCCATTCAAAGTTGGCCTTTAGGAGTGATCGTATCATTCTATGGGAGTATAGCCATTCTGTCTACAACATAATATAATGAAAATCTGCTACTAAACACATTATGCAGCATTCTTGAACTCTTCACATTGTTCTGTTCTATGTAGTAGGACACACAGATGTGGATAACAAAAAACACAATCACAAAAGAGCATGCACATCGAAAATCAAACTATCAGTTGCGTAATTATACATGTGTAACTACATAGCAAACATTTTTGTGAATTTACTTGAAAACAGGATGTAGGCTATGTCTACAAATTGTGCTGTCGTTCAACAAAAACAGTAAAATGTTGCCTATAAGGAAGACAGACAGAGACAAGCCTTACGCAATAAGGCTACATGTATTGATGGCCTAATGATAGCCCAGCTACTGTATAACAGTAGAGTTTTCTCAATCCATTCCCATTCATCAATTTGTGGGTGTGCTGTCTGCATGCTGGAGTTATTTATTTAAGAGGGGATAGTGTGCACTTTCAGACCTAAAGAAAAGTCCACAAGCAGCAGACCAAGGACTCGGGAGTAAATGCAAGAGTGCCAATAATTATGAATCATGTTTTGAGAAGGAAATTTATTTGTTGATGAAGAATTTGTTTTTTGTCTGACCAATTTTTGTAAAAAAAGAGTTAACTCAATTTCCACCTATCAATTTCTCGTATTTTGTGTGTAAGATTAAGCTGATTCACAACACTGACCCTTTTTTCTGAGCCTTTTTTGCTCAACTCTACCAAGGGTGCCAATAATTCTGGAGGACACTATTTGTGCTCACTCTCTCTGACACAAACACGCATGAAGGCACGCACGCACTCACTCCCCAAAGGTCGTTGTCATCAGTTTAAAGGTGATCATAGCTGCATGGTGTCAGTAAGTGTGTGGGCTGACAACTTTGTGACACTTTGTCAGCTCAGTAACAAGGCTGTGTCATCCCCGCTTACACTGATGAAAGCTGGCACCCTAAAGGCACTTTTCTGCTTGTCATTACTCATGTGGCATGGCAAGCCAGCCAGGCAGCCTCCTGATAACATTGCTGCCTATCCTAACTGCTAAGCCTCCCATCCCTGTCACAATAATAATATGGACAGTTTTACATTTAATAAAGCATAAGCAAGAATAATGATAAGCTTCCATAGCCTTCTGGATCAATCTACATAATATCTATTCAGAGAGCATAGAAGACAATTTCAGTCAGGACCTCATCAGAACAGAGCCCATTACTAGATTCATTTCCAAAAACATCTGACTGTTTAAGCTTTGGATTTAATAATATCCAGTCTAAAAGGCCTCACAGTGTGAAAAATGAAGTTTACTTTAAATCAAGAAAACACCTCCACATGTAAGAGGAAAATGAATACGCTTGAGAAAATACATACTTGATTTGTCACTAAATGGGTTATGTCACATCTCATTCATAAACTGATGAAGAGAGCCAGGCAACAGAGTATAGCACAGTTCAGGGGAGTTCAAATCTGAACAAGAAAAAGCCTCACAATTCCGCTTTGCTAGAACTGAATAGCTGGATATATGCTATGAGGCTCTAGAGAAATCTGAGCAATTATTGAAGGCTACAATACTGGATCTGGAAGGCCGTTATAGGCATTCAAATCTGAAGAAAGTTGGCTTACAGTGATTTGAGAATAACACCCACCCTGCGACATTTTTGGCCAGCGACCTCTTTGAAGTTATGAGATAGCGTCCCTCGTTCCCCTTGGATATACCCTTCAAACATCATATGCAAGAGCTCATGGAGCTTGGTGTTGTGCTGGGCACATCAAAATGTTACTGGATCCTAATATGGACATTATGGAAAAATGACAGGAGGGCGGGGCTTAACTTAACCTTTTGAAATGTGAAAGGTTTCAATCATTCAAATATGAGGAGTCTTCGGATATTGTAGTCCTATAATAAACCCACTTGAAAAATGATTCCCACTCCGGACTTACATGTACATGGGTGGGGCAGGTGTTTCACTCTACCAGCTCTGCCAGAGTGAATGGTGTGGCAATTCTGATATGGAAAGGCATCCCTTTCTAACATGAAAATAAGAACCTGATCATCTGATCATAACTGAAGAGATGCAGTTTACACTCTATGCACTCTAGCTAAAGGGGACTTTTATCCTAGGGGAACATTTCTTGGTTTGTAATATGTTTGAGATTTCTAGGGCTGTGCGATTCATTCCACACAAAATTTTCCAGAAGGAGCGCGAGAATGGGCTTTACACACTAAACCATAAACGCTATTACATCAGAACTTGTAATGAAAGGGTCAGCAAGATCTGAAAAATTAATGTAGTAATGTTTTTTTCCATCTCGCAAAGCCTGCATTTTATAGACGCTCTACAAGTCAATTTGTGTATAGTTGCGGTTGTACTTACAGATAGAACCATTGGATGTCTTTCAGCAATGTTCCTATCAGCTGATATATTGAGAAATGTACAGCGTCAACATTTTTTTTCCTTTCTAAAAGACAACTCTCATGGGGTGGTTCTTCCTGCATGAGCTTTGCTTATTGAAAACCAAGCCTATAGGTATTAATTAGAGACCTGTGGCTGGCAATTTACTGTAAAATGTTTAGCCTACTTTTCTGATACGGTACTGTCAATGGGAATTAACTGTTGAGATATATGACTAGCAATCTACCCTAAAATGTATTGCCTACTCTTTGATATGGTTACTTGTTAAAACGGTAATGCAGTCTGCCTAATCACGATTGATAGATAGGGATCTGTCTACCGTGTATGTGTGGCGGACTGCAAGAACCTATCGAATGTCCCACGCGCTCGTTTTTGATAAAAAGACAAGAATGTTAGCAAACGTCCCCTGCTCTGATGAGTATTGCAGCTGACTGGCCCAAGTAACAGCGGCTCGGGCCGCTCCTCCTCGGGCTCAGGAGGCACGGGCCGCTCCTCCTCGGGCTCAGGAGGCACGGGCTGCCGCTTCTGGCGGGCGGGAGGCACGGGCTGCCGCTTCTGGCGGGCGGGAGGCACGGGCTGCCGCTTCTGGCGGGCGGGAGGCACGGGCTGCCGCTTCTGGCGGGCTTGATCACTCCCCATTGGTCATAGCCCCATAGCGTCCCCCCAAACTTTTCTTGAGGCGACTTCCAGCCTTGCTCCATCAGGGGGTCTTCCTCCACTCTCCCATAAACCACCTCCTCATCGTCCAGGGAGAGGGAGTCAGACCCCCAAACACCCCTCCAGGTGTAACCGCTTCCTGGAGGGGTTGCCTGCTGGTTCCTTTGGTGGATCATTCTGTCACGGCGGTAGTGGAGTGCGGGATAGGAACCAGGCGCAGGCATTGCTCACGTTCGTGGGTTTTAATGAAAACAAAACCAAAACCAAACAACGAACGGAAACTATAACGATTAACTGAATGAAATAAAAGTGCGCAACATGCGTCTTATACAAATAACATTCAAACAGTTAATACAAGCAACACTCACTAACAAAACTCGATAACAAGAAACAATGATCCACGCAACACACACGAAGGGAGCAAACTAAATACACAGATAACGAGACTAACGCAAGACAGCTGGGAGACAAGCACAGGTGTTAGACATCACTAATTAACTAAGGTATGACAAGACAACATCACACAAGGACCACAAGAGGGCAGGACAACACGATAAATACACAACCTGCCCTACTATTACAAAGCCACTCATTTGCAACATCTCCTATTAAAGATATCTCCAGAAAAGTTCACCTACTTACTATAGGGATCTAAGTTATGAAACACTATTCCTCATTTCTCAAGGCAAACCAATACCTTTAAATGAACAAACTGAAATCAAACATACCATTTTGGGGAATCATTCCGATATTCATAATTGGAATTAATTTATGCCGATTTAAGATGGTTTTCCCTTTTACCACTTCTCTTTCTGTTCCATGATACAGTTCTGGAAAAAATTAAGAGACCACTACACCTTTTTCTTTCCTTTCCAAAAAAGTTAAAAAGGAAAGTTTTGAGTGAGGAACAGAAGCGTTCAATTTGCAGTGGTCTCTTAATTTTAACCCTTCTGTTCCTCACTCAAAACCTTAATTTTCAACTTTTTTGGAAAGGAAAGAAAAAGGTGCAGTGTATCCCCACATTCATATTTAATTCTTTGACATGTATAATCAAACGTGTGATGACGCTAGAGTGATTCCTGAAGAGTATGATCCAAAGTGTGATCAGGACTTGAATACAAACACCATCATGTAATTCTCTAATGTATTTGTTTTACGTAGTGGTTACACTTTAACTTGTATATGTTACAGGTAGTTATGCTATGATGTATGAATAGTGCCAATCAGAAAAAAGCTAACTAAAAAGCTAAATAGCTGACGGAAAAAAAACTATGTTGACACCCCCCCCCCACCAAAAAAAAACATCTGTTTCAGTTAGATAACTAGCAAGTTGTCATCATTTCATCATTACTCCTAATCTGTAAAACCGTTTTCGTTCGTTGTTCGTGGTCATGTTTGGACCCGATCCATGTTAGTAACACATAAGTATGAGGATAGTAATATGATAAAACTATGTTAGTTAGCTTTTGCTTGGAACACCAGGGCTAGAAGGCTGGCTTGTTTTGCTTGTGACCTATCTATGAAGTTATTTTCATGTTCTTTTTTTTATAGAACAAGAGAATATAGTCACATGAAGCAAAATAATTGCAAAGAAAACGCATTCCATTTATTAGGATACATTATTTGTACATCTAGTTATGATTGACACAACAATCACTGGTTGGTCTGACTTCACAAACACAATCTTTACAATCTTATGTCCTCAATTTGATAATTTCATGATATGGTGTACAGTACGTGTTCAAACATTTACACAGTGTTCTTATCCACAATTCTTATCCAAATCGGGATATTATGGGTAACTTCTGTTAGTCGAAGATCTGACCGCCACAAACAAGCATTTTTGAGCAAAACTAAGCAAAATCCATCCGGCACAAAAATGATAAATGATAAAAAGTATTATTTAGAACTTAATATATCACAGATGATATCTATCAAAATCATTCAGTAAACATTTTATAGAAGTTACAAGTGACCAAAGGGTGGTTAATGTTTGTCTTGGGCATATTTATCCACTTAATGAAAGATAAAGGTGACAAGGTGACTCCCAGACGACAATGCAATGTAAACATGGCCACGTACATAGTCTTTGATTAGCTAAAACAGCTCATAATCACAATATCAGTATAACCTTCAAAAAATACTTACACTCATGATGTGTTCATCAAGTGTGTAAGAATCAGTAAGCATTTTAAAACTTGTAAAAAATAAAATAAAGAAAGAAATGGTTACTGATGCTCCCAATCGAAAGGTCCCTTAACTCACGTTATGGCTGTTCACCAAGCGAGCAAAGTTTTCGAAATCTTTTTTGACAGAATATCTGTGATACTGCACCTGGAGATACCCTCATTCCCTCAGATTGCCATTTTTGATATACCAGGAAAAAATAAGAATATAACTCACGCAGGCAGACTTGTGTCCTCTCCTTTGCCTCAGTGATTGACAGTCAGAGGATATTCCTATTATAGAAATCTGATAAGCCACCGTCAACTACTTCTGGCACCAACATTGGACACTCAAATTTGGAGTGTTTAGTGGGGTGTGTTGTCCCCATCTTTGTGTTTTCTTTTTTCATATATGTATTACCTTTGTGTCATTTATTTTTACTTATAATATCATGGGGGGGGGTAACTTTATTCTGTACTGTCTTTTTTTAATGAAATAAAGAAAAAAAAAAGAAAACCTTATCATGTCCTGGCACAGCCGGCCTGCCTTGCAAGTGAGACCCAACACCCTCTCTCCCTCATTTGGAGCACAGACACCTGTTTATTTTCATTATTGCTCTTACCTGTGTTGCTGATCACCATCCCTATTTAAGTTCCTTCTTTGTATCTTGTTGGTCATTGTACGAATTCTGTTCCTGTGTATGTTTTCTTTTTCTGTTTTTAAATTCTGTTATATTTTAGTTATTCTATTAGTCATTCGTTCTCCCAGACCCATTGTATACTAGTTAGCCTATGTTTCATTGATACACACGATGCGTGCCAGTACCTTTTGTGCTGGTACTCAGGAAATCACATCGCTTAGTAACTATTCAGTATACACTTCCATCAACCAAGCTAGTAAATTTAATAAAAATTACAATGTCTTTCAATGGAGACAATTCACAAATTCTTGTGTTATTTTATAACTCTGACAGTGAGTCTGAATATGAGGAGTCAAAGTCCTACAGTGACGGAAAGGTGCTACCTTGTACCTGTTTCTTGTAGCTATCAAAAACCCTGAACCTGAAGCAGCCAAATTATCGCAGGAGATGCTGGTGGTGATGGAGGCAAACCAATAGTGGATGATGTAGAAGAGGTAAGCAGCAACAACTGGAAGGCCATCAGTCAGTCTTTGCAACCACGGCCGTGGGATGATGTTTCAATCAGCGGGTGTTCACAATGGCTGAGCCTGATTCGTTATGCAACAGATCTGGAATGGACGGACGAAGTGTGCCTATCAACAATAGTGATGTGCATCTCGGTGACGGTCACACAAATTGCGTGCACATATTGGTAGCAGTCAATCCGAAAAAGTGAATCTTGTCAGCTCCCCGACTGTGTTTGAAAACCTTCCCCCAAGACAACTTCTTAGTGCTCCTGCAATTTATTTACTTTGTAAATAACACCACAACAAAATTCCAAGACCACTTGCAGAAAATTACAAGAGGGCTAACAGGATTGACAGCAGCATTTCAACATATATTATACAACTTATTTTTGTACAATCCAAACAATCCAAATCTGTGCATTGATGTTGCATAAGATGTAAAGTTGCAGAAGGGTAGAGTGGGTGCCTAATGGAAACACCACATGAAAAAGGAATGTTACTTCGAAGTAACTATATCACAATTAAAAACGTAGCTGCAGAGGTCACATAAGGTTGATTGCCAATTAGCCATACTTATGTGTTAGCCATAAAAGAGGCACTTTTAGCACCTTGATATGAGTTTTCAAAGCAACATGAGGCAACAAACAAAGTTCCAAAGAGGCCAAATAGTCAGTGCCCGAATTGCAGTTGCATCGGTCCCAAGAACTGCAAAATTATTCAATGTGTCAAAGGGAACAGTCTCAAATTTTATGACAACATATGCCAAACACTGACAAATTGCACTAGCAAAGAGGAACAGTGGTCGCAAGTTGAAGCTGATTTACAGGGATAGACAGACACTTAACAGGACAGTTGCTCGATGTGCAAAAAGCACAGCCTTGAAAATGACCACATAATTGAATTGGCACCTCTAAGACCCAGTCCCAAAAATCTGTGTGTCGTGAGCTTCACAAAGGTGGAATTTATGGTAGGAAAACCAATTGTATGGGGTTTGTAGGGGATCCATAGTGGTATGGGCAGCCATCTCGTGGGAGTCATTGGGTGATGATTGCTCTGCAAGGTCATATAACAGCCAAAGAATATGAGGCCATTTTACAGGACCAGATGCATCCTATGGTGACATCACTGTCCCCTCATGATGTTCCAGTATTCCAGGATGACAATGCCCCCATACTCACTGCTAAACTATTTCATGAGTGGTTTTATGAACATCAGAGTGACATCAAAAGACGTCCATGGCCTCCCCAAACAACAGATCTGAATATCACAGAACCTTTATGGGAACTAGATTCCCACCTTTGTCCCTCAAAGAACTGACATCCAACATTATGTGGAGCTGGGTGACTACGGTCTGTGGTGATGACCATGCTGGCACCTCACCTTGGGAATGGTCACACACTGTATTCGGACAACAGGTACAGCAGTCCTACTCTGTTTCAGCATCTCTCACGGGGGCCGTGGCAGATGCCCAGATTCAGCAGCAGGAAGATGTAGAAAGGGGAGGTTGAATTCTTGGACAATGGGGAAACAGCTGGCAATGAAGTGGCATGACAAAAGAGATGTCAATGTCCTCTCCATTGTCCATACCACCACCATGTCAGCCACAGGGAAGGTAGGCCACCTGACGGGAGAGAGGAAAGTGAAAATAGACTGTGTGCGTGGGTACAACAACAAGACGAGGGCAGTAGACAGAGCTCACATGGTTAACACCTTTGTGGAGTCTACTCACAAAACTACTAAGTGGTATAAGAAGATATTTTTCCATCTTGTTGACACAGGACTCCTTAGTAGCCACATTGTACACCACTATCTGACAGGTAAGATTATTACTGAACACGTTTTTTTTTCTAATTAGATAAACAGATCACACAGTTGCATTATGTGATTAAACTGGTATTATCTCCCTATTTATCCCCTCCACTCCCTCTCACCCATGGGTGATATAATAACATACCAGAAATACAGAGAGAACTTCATGAGAGAGTTGCTAGAGGAGAATCACACCCCTCCGTGTCCATCCACCGGAGGCCATCCTTCTGTTGACAACCCCCTGCGCCTCCCTGCATGGTATTTACCCTCTGAAGTGCCTCAGACAGATGTCCAAGGTAGCCGCACCAGGTGGCTCTGCAATGTCACGTTGTGCTGTATGCCATTCCCTGTAGTAGCATACCAGGGTGAATCAGCAATAAAAAAAAAATATTTTGGAAGATCTGTCTGCTGTGTCATCAACAAAGGCAATGCCTTTACTTACTTTTTTAGTCCAGTAAAACAATATACCGTCAGGGTATGACATGGCTGATATAAGGCTACTGAAAGCAAGTCATGAATAAAACTGTTCAGACTAAGCTGCTGTGTGTAAAGGTTCTCTGCAGGTCACTGCCAAATTGAATTTACAAACATTAATCAGAAGACTGTAATATAAACCAACACACTAAATAATCCCTGTAACTATAAACCACTCAACCTGTGTCAGAAAAATATCTATTTTCACTAATTTGGTAGCCCCATATAATCTATTAGTGAAATTATTTCATATGTGCAATCTAAATTTACAGCACAAAATTCTAATTGGCATTGTTACAATATATAATACAAATATCTTATATGAGATATTTTATATAAGATATCCAAGGTCATATGCCTTTAACATGGATATGAGATAGGCACTGCACAAATACAACCAAAAGAACCCTCTATCTCCTGAATAAAACTTGCTGTCAAAGGGTCTCAGGGCTCACAGCTGTCTGCACTTAAAGCTGCTCTGCCCCATAACAGTCAGTACAGCAGTATCTAATTGTAATGACTCACCACTTCTTAATGCAAGACCTAGTCCTGACCTCTGTGCCATCGGCACACCGTCACCATATGACATCTCTACAGACACATTTTTAAAGCCATCTAACCCTAATCGTCTTAGTAATATACTGCAAAATAACTGCTGTAAAATATCTGCCCTGTACTTTGGCAGGTTCCCTATTAAGGTGCTAGGGTGTAGCACCACTTTAAAATATAAAAATATATATTCTAATCCAATGGATTGTCACAAATCCTGATAAAAAGTGTTCCAAATGTGATGAAATGTTACTGTTTAAAAATTTCCTAATTGATTGCCTAAAAAAAAGTTGTTTTTTTTCTCTCCTCCAGTTACCTTAGACTGGCAACTGTTTGCTTATCAATGGCTTGCCTGAGGGGGATGGCTACACAAATTAAATACTAGGGACTTAATCACATGAATTTTACAGCAGTGTTAATGGACCACTTTGGGGTGTTAAAATTAACAAACTTGGTCTGCATATATTTTTTGAAGATAGCGGGCTTATAACGGGCGCTACTGTATCTCACATGAGACGTGAATGACTTCCTAGATGGCAAATTTCAGTCCTCCACTGGTAGTAGGTATCTATAGCCTTGGGCATAAGAAAGTTGGAAAATAGCAAGCTTGCTAACATCTTTTGCTATATAGGATGTTGTCAAATGTGTAATCAATTGTTAGCTATACTAACCAGCTGGCTCATGTTTGACATTATTCTTGTCCTGCATGTTAACATAGCGAAAGATTACTAGTCATACATTTTATTCATTTGAGCAATAACTGATTGCTTGAATGGAAATGCAATACATGTTTGTTGATATAAACATTCTGTCACCATTTGGCACAGCCACAATTGCACAGCTAATCAGGAGGCTCGACTGGCCTTGTGTGTCTGTCTAATAGCAAATATCTGGCACATCTTAAACTGGGCTGCTTTTGCAGGTGTGGTAAAATGAACAGCAATATGTTTGACTGTACATTCAGTGTGACACCCCAAGCCTAGTTGGTAGAACATTTTTTTTAAACCCTTGGTCAAGGATTTCCCAAGGTGCTAGGGAAAGGTTTGTTCTCACATTTTTTATGGTCTTCTGAGAAATTCCATTTTATAATAACATATTCATACAAATGAAACATCCTTAAAAAGGTTTTTGAAATGTTAGAACCCTGTTACAACAGGTTCTGATCCTTTCTCATTCAACACTAGAACATAAAGACAGACTGTCACGTAGACGGCCATGAATTATAGAGCAGTGTGAGTACTTGTTTTATAACAACTCACATGTGGGAGTTTGTTGTGACAGAGTACAGAGACAAAACAAATAGTGGCCAACTATCTACAGATGCTGCCGTGATGTATTTGGCTCTCTGTGACTCCTATAAAGAACCCACACACACTCATCATAATATCTACGCCTCTAGCCCAACATCCCAAGGTCACCTCTGTTTTACATCCAATAATAACACCCTCCACCTTAACAATGCTGTAAAAAATTGCCACCCACATTATGGGATTTAATAAGCAATTGAGACACAATATAATTTGGTTTTGGCCAAAACCCCTTTCTTCAAAAGAAAATGTGTGTCATTACTCAAAACAACGGCGCTCTAATTTATGTGCAGCTCAATAAATGGGGTGTCTCATGCTATTCTGGATTAGGGAGGCAGCCAGCCAAAAAGGGCGTAATGTATTTAAAGTGACACATTAACAGGATAAACAGTCCCCTCTTGCTCTCACATGCCTGCCTTCGCCCACCCTGCCAAACAATGAAGCAGGGGGTAATCATAGACACATTACGATTCCCTAATCCATTATTCTGGGCTATCTCCAATGAGACCTTGGTCAAATGTCCTGTGTCTTCCTGCTCTGATCTTGCAGAGATGGAGATATGAAATACAATAGCAGAGATGATTTTGTTCTAGTGTACTCACTAAAATAATGTAAAAGGCTTTGTGACAAAACAATACTGGACCATTTTGCCAGACCTTTTTACACTAAAATATTTTCAGAAAAAGGTACACTAACGTTCAAAAGTTTGGGGTCACTTAGAAATGTCCTTGTTTTCCATGAAAACATCCATGAGTTTGAAAACGAAATATGGCCAAATGAATAGGAAATATAGTAATTGACAATGTTAGAATTATTTCCAACCTTGTTAGAAATACGAATGAATTTTATTGAAATAAAAACTGTGTCCTTTCGTTAAACAATCCTCCATTTACAGCAATTACAACCTTGTAGACCTTTAGCATTCTAGTTGTCAGTTTGTTGAGTTAATCTGAAGAGATTTCACCCCATGCCTCCTAACGCACCTCTCACAAGTTGGATTGGCTTGATGGGCACTTACGTACCATACGGTCAAGCTGCTCCCACAACAGCTCAACAGGGTTGAGATCCGGTGACTGTGCTGGCCACTCCATTAGACAGAATACCAGCTGACCTCTTCTTCCCTAAACAGTTCTTGCATAGTTTGGAGCTGTGCTTTGGGTCACTGTCCTGTTATAGGAGGACATTGGCTCCAATCAAGCACTGTCCACAGGACGTTGCTTAATGGAGTGATAGCCTTCCTTCTTCAAAATCCCTTTTACCCTGTACAAATCTCTTACTTCACCATCACCAAAGCACCCCTAGACCATCACACTGCCTCCACCATTCTTGACAGATGGCGTCAAGCACTATTCCACCATCTTTTCATTAGGTCTGCGTCTCACGAATGTTCTTCTTTGTGATCCGAACACCTCAAACTTAGATTTGTCTGTCCATAACACTTTTTTCCAATTTTCCTCTGTCCAGTGTCTGTGTTTGCCAATCTTAATCTTTTCTTTTCATTGGCCAGTCTGAGAAATGGCTTTTTCGTTGCAACTCTGCTTAGAAGGCCGGCATCCTGGAGTTGCCTCTTCACTGTTGACGTTGAAACTGGGCAAGGTATGCGTTTTATACAGTAGCCGTACATAGCATTTATTGTACTTGTTGCCTTGATCAAGAGCTCAGTGGTAGATGGTAGAACTATGGGATCAGTTATACGCAACCATCTATTTAAATTTACAATGGGTTACAATATTACATGGGCAATATAAATAACACAGGTTCCGGTCCTTCTTTTTACATTCAATTTTGATTCAACCATGGATAATTTGCTCGGTACTCATAAACCTTTTGATCACCTGAGCATTATAGATTTCTTTTTGTTCTTCTCTGCGTGCTGGTCTTCCATGTTTATTAACAGCTAAGAGCCAAAGGTCCTCTGTCAGAGCAGATAAATCAACAGTACAGTGCTGTACATGATCACACACTGGTCCTATCCACCAAGGACCCGCTGCTTGGATCCTTGACCCAGTCAAGGACAGGGAACCTGATTTATTTTGCCCTTATGTGGACAGCTTCAGTCACGCAACACTCATTAAGACTAACATCAACCTAAGCTAATACATTTTCTTATGTTGATATCTGCAATTTGTCTTGCAAAACACATTGGTCCCCGAGGTCCATGGATTTGAATTTATTAAACATGACCTTGTGAAATGCAGATGTAATTGACCATGTAGTGATATACTTAAGATTTTCAATGTTCAAATGTAGTGTACAAAACAAACATAAAAAGAATATGATTGGATGTTTTCAAATTGGATGTATTAAAAGCATATGATTAGATGTAACAACAATGTGACATCAAGTATTCCAAGAAAAACCAAATCATTCAGACTGAAGTCACGTGACTGGATTTTCAGATAAAGATTTACAGACCTAGCAATGATATAGATTTTTTGTATTTTGTGATTTTAATTACACCTGCCTTAGTTAATGTTAAATCAGTTCAATAAAACTGGATCCAAATGATGCAGCTCTGAATGTTTCAGTTTTAAGGGAAGTTTCCTCCTCACAAACTAAGCATCCAGCTACCTGAGAAATAAATGAATAAAATATTTACAGGATGAAAACTGTTTCTCAACTGTTTTTTTTTTTGTATTGTTTTTGTCATGTTTTGCAAGTCCAGTAAGTAAGGAGAGTCAACTTGGCATTGTACTACCCCTAACTTTATTAAAATAAGAACTTTCCAAGCGTAGATTCACTATCTCTCAGTACACCATAGATTTAAAACCAGATCAGATCGTGAGTAAAATGACAACAATGGAATACCAAATAAAATAACTCAGGAAGCTATAGAAACCAGAATGTGGTAGCCTCAGTAGACAGAAAATACAAACCTAGAAGACACACGTCTTACAGTTAGGTACGGAAATAATTGGACACTGACACATATTTTGTTATTTTGACTGTTTACCAAAATATATTCAAGTTCGAGGTAAATAATGAAGATGGGCTTAAAGTGGTGTCTCTCAGCTTTAATTTGAGGGTATTCACATCCAAATTGGAGGAAGGTTTTAGGAATTACAGCTCTTGAATATGTAGCCCCCTCTTTTTCAAGGAACCAAAAGTAATTGGACAATTGACTCAAAAGCTGTTACATGGACAGGTGTGGACTATTCCTTTGTTATTTCTTCATCAATTAAGCAGGTAAAAGGTCTGGAGTTGATTCCAGTTGTGGCATTCAGATTTGGAAGCTGTTCCTGTGAACCCACAACATGCGCTCTCAATGCAAGTGAAACAGGTCATCCTTAGGCTGAGATACAGCAGGAGCTTTAGAAGTGGCCGAATCAACAGTTTGGTACATTCTGAGTTTGAGAAAAAAAGAACACAGTGGTGAGCTCTGCAAAACAAAAAGGCCGGGAGGGCCACGGAAGACAACAGTGGTGGATGATCGCAGGATCTTTTCTATGGTAAAGAAAAACCCCACATCCAGCGAAGTGAAGAACACTCTCCAGGAGGTGGACATATCATTATGCAAGTCTACCAGAAGAAGACTTCACGAGAGCAAATACAGAGGGTTCACCACAAGGTGCAAACCATTCATAAGCCTCATGAATAGAAAAGCCAGATTAGAATTTGCCAAAAACATCTAAAAAAGCCAGCCTAGTTCTGGAACAGCATTCTATGGACAGATTAAACTAAGACCAACCTGTACCAGAAAGAAGTATGGAGAAGGCTTGGTACGGCTCATAATACGAAGCATACCACATCATCTGTAAAACATGGTGGAGGCAGTGTGATGGCATGGCCATGCATGGCTTCCAATGGCACTGGGTCACTAGTGTTTATTGATGATGTGACAGAAGACAGAAGCAGCTGGATGAATTCTGAAGTGTATAGGCATATATCAAGGGTTTGGAGCCAGAAGGGCATAAGTGACATTTTGGGCAAATATGTCACTTACATATAAAATGAAAGCTCTCGATGAGCTCTATTCAGTGCCAAAATGACAGAAGTGAAATCATGACCAATAAAGAATAATACAACAAAAATTTAACAACTAACTGTAAAAAAGGGGCTTTAGTCAGATTTTGTTTTGGCTCTCCTGCAAAGTTTGTAAAATGTAATTTACGCCCCTCTTGCTCCAAACCCTTGATATTGTCTGCTCAGATTCAGCTAAATTCAGCGAAGTTGATTTGACAGCGCTTCACTTTACAGATGGACAATGACTCAAAACATACTGCAAAAGCAACCCAGGAGTTTTTTAAGGCAAAGACGTGGAATATTCTGCAATGGCCGAGTCAATCACCTGATCTCAACCCGATCGAGCATGTATTTCACTTGCTGAAGACAAAACTTAAGGCAGAAAGACCCACGAACAAACAACAATTGAAGACAGCTGCAGTAAAGGCCTTGCAAGGCATCACAAAAAAGGTGACGTCCATGCGTTCCAGACTTCAAGCAATCATTGCCTGCAAAGGATTCTCGACAAAGTATTAAAAACGTTTTATTTATGATTGTGTAAATTCATCCAATTACATTTGAGCCCCTGAAATAAGGGAACTGTGTATGAAAATGGTTGCAATTCCTAAACGTTTCATATGATATTTTCGTTTAACCCCTTGAATTAAAGCCGAAAGTCTGCACTTCAAATGCATCTTGGTTGTTTCATTTCAAGTCCATTATGGTGGCGTACAGAGCAAATAATCAGTGTCCAAATATTTCCAGACCTAACTGTTCATTCTGATGAATGGCAAGACATTTGTCACAAAAGAATAAAGTAGTGTAATGAACTACATCTGTAGCAAGAATTGACTGTGTCAATGGCCCGTGCCTCATCTCCACTTCAGTCTTCAAAAGAAAGTGCCTCCAATAAGGCACAACTGGATGATTAAATTTAGAAAACTCCAGGGAATGTGCACAAATTGGCAGTCTAATGCGCAATAGGGAAGTGAAACGTTTTGCCACAAGCCAGTGAATTATTTTGCTCAGTACCTTCATTGGCTAATTTTTAGGATCGATGGCTTATTTTATTTTCTAATGCTGTTAATGGTGTTTCCTCACATCAAGAACATACTTAGTTAGATTTTCTTTTATTGATATCAGTATGTTAGACTCAGAGAATCTTGTCATGTTGGTCATTTGTGTGGTAGTCTATTAAAAATATAACATTTTCAGTCTTGGAAAATCATATAGAAATGCAGACAAATATTAATATACAGTATATTCACTGTACCTATTTAATAGGTACAGTATATTCACTGTACCTATTAAACACACCTACTCATTCGAGGGTATTTAATTATTTTTTTTATATAATTTCCACTTTGTGGAATACTAGTGAAGACATCAAAACTATGAATTAGCAAATATGGAATCATGTAGGAACCAAAAAAGTGTAAAACAAATCAAAATACATTTTATTTTGGATTCCTTAAAGTAGCCAAACTTTGTTTTGATGACATCTTTGCACACTCTGGGCATTCAATTGGCTGTGTAAAGGCAAACTGACCAAGAAAGGGAGTGATGGCGCTGCATCCGAAGACTGCCTTCCATTATCACCTGAACTTAACCCAATTGATATGGTTTGGGATGAGCTAGACCGCGGTGAAGGAAAAGCAGCCAACAAGTGCTCAGCATGTGGGAACTCTGTCATGAATGTTGAAAAAACTTTCCAGATGACTACCTCATGAAGCTGTTAAGAGAAAGCCAATGGTATGCAAAGGTGTCATCAGTGTAAATTCCTTAGCTAGCAATGAGAACTCAAAGATGAACACTAATGAGCTAGCACTAATGTTAGCTAGCGACCTCTAAAGTGACAGTACTGTGTAGATAGAAATCGTTGACGTTATTTACCCATCTAGCTACTCATAGCCACTGTGGATGTTCATACATTAGATACATTGACATATCCCCATACCTTAGTAATTTACTGATATCCATTGATGTTGAGTTCATACAAGACTTTGAATGTCGTAGCATGCAGACGCTTCACTGATTTTTTTTAAATGCCATACTCAGAGAATATATTTTCAGTTAACATAGATTTGATTTCATTGGATCCCCTGGCACAGACTCCAGCACATCTCATGAACAGCCAATTAAGGTATTTGGAGGGAATATCAACTTAAGTAAAAAAAAAATATTATACATGTCAGGATTTACCCAAGCACCTGGATTCATTGTGTCAAACAGTGCCACCAAGTATCATCATTTTAAAATGACACACTTAAAACAGGTAAAGTTTGAATCTCATCCAATCTAATTATTTTCTGAAAAGAAAATAGTAACAACCTGTAGATAAATGTGTAAAGAACTAACCAAAGCACAAAATCAAAATTCTGTGCTCTTGCTATTTTGGAAACTTGATCAGTTTAATCCTGTATGGTTACATTTTTTGTTAGAAGAACTGCTTGAAAACAGTCAGATAATCTTATCTTGGAAAGCAAAAAGCAGGATTATCAAATGTATCTTATTTTGATCCCTGCATTGGTGTGAGAAATCAGGGCCTGGGGACCCTACACAGATTCAGATCTCTGACTGTGATCTC
The DNA here is from genome assembly GCA_016801175.1 of Esox masquinongy. Taxonomy (NCBI): domain Eukaryota; kingdom Metazoa; phylum Chordata; class Actinopteri; order Esociformes; family Esocidae; genus Esox; species Esox masquinongy. The sequence continues at coordinate 67,086 of JACXGI010000954.1, forward strand.
ACCAGGATACACTTCACTAGCAAATTGATTCCAATCTACAGTTTGAAAGGTCCTGCAAGGTGAGAGGATGTGTGTACATCTATTGTGCTCTTGATTCAATCCACTCAGTCATAGTGATAAACCGATATTATCATGAAGAACATATAATGTTTGTGAAGTGTCCACTCTTACTTTTGACACAAGCAGTTATATTAGTAAGGCCAGAAAATTAAATGATCTCATTTTAGATGATGATCAAAAAAGTTATTTACTGGCCCTTGAGAACTGTGGGGGTTTTCAAATACCTATTAAGTAAGCATTGTACTCTTTTGGTTTAAATCATGTTCAAATGATGCTGTATGAAGTCAAATCAGTCCGGCAATTGGTGTGTCAGGGTTGGTGTTTTATTTTCAGACATAGTGGTTTGTGCGGTTTCACCCGGCATATTGAACACACACCACAGCTACTCTGAGACCATGTATTACATGGCCTCAAATAGATGGCTTCTGTCAGCCATCATTAGCCAGCCATTCTATTTCCTTTTGACATTAGAGTTGAGTCACACACTGACACACTATGGTCTCAAACCATCCCAGAGTACACAGTTGTTTTCTGCCATCATAATGAATGGATCAACTGACCACTTTAAACGAATTTGAGATTCTTTTGACTTGCTTATTGATTGCACCTGTAATAACTTTAAGCAGATATAAGCAGATTTAGAAAACTGTGCCACTAGACCAATTCTGTAATTTGTCTGTCTTCTGTTCATGCGCATGGACATTGATATGCTCAATGTTCACAGAAAAAAATACTATTCTTGTAAATTATGTAATTCACTCTGTATATATGTTTATTCAAAAATTAGCACCCTTGTTTCATTAGTCATCTTTTTCCCCACACATTGTTGCAGGACAGAGGTGACACAGGGGCTGTCCAATCAGAAGTACTGATAAGGGGCCCTCCCACTCAACATCTATCACTCAAGTCTGTTGCTGAAATTATCTTCAGCTTTCCTAAAAAATGCAAACAAGCACTTGTGATGGTTCAGAAGTGAGCTGTCCAGTGCTGAAACACCAAATAAGCATTCTAATAGACAGTGGTCAAAACACGTCCTATTTGTAGGGCGCACATTCTGTGGTGAAAACCTTGTTCTCCTCACATAAAGCTGGATGAAAAAGATACCCCTATAGAAGAGGGGTCTAACTCTATGGGAGGAAATGCTATATCGACTTCAGACATAATGCTCCCAACACCATCTGTACTTCAAAAGGTTTCTGATTGCCACTTCTAAGATTGTCCAAAAAGGAATTGGTTTCCCTCAAAAGCTACATGATCGGCTGCCGGATATTGCTTTGGGACCTTTTCTTTAACACAAACTAGAGGGAAATCAATAAGCCGTGTACAATATGACGTGAAGTGAAAAAGAGAACAGCATCTATTCAAGAAGAGTTTGCAGGCGTGCATGCGTGTGTATGTTGATTAAGGGAGGTGGTGATGGGAGCTGGTATCCATGGACATAGAGTGTGTTACAGTCTGCTGCACACCACTACATTTTGAAAAAATAAAATATAAGAAATGTCAGTCTTTCCCAAGCAACAGATGCCTAACCACAAAACACAACAGACAGATAAAACAATATCCGCTACTCCTACTAGGATATATATTACTGTAGATAGGGTTGCGACGATACCAGCAATGCAATACTGATTAGTAATATATGTAGTTTGACAATATCTATATTAACTGTTATGTGAAAATACTTCAATGAAAGTCTACACACATTCTATATTTGTGTGTATAAAAAATGTATAGGTATGAAAGAAATTTCATGATCTGAAAATTCTGTTGTTGTTTAGTCAGAAATGACTCCTCTCTTTAATTGAGGGAAAAACATGGGTTGATCTAACAGGATGAAATGTTGTTTGACTGTGGAAATGGATATTGAATTTGAATCAAGAAATACATTCAGAAAGGGTGGAGGAAAAAAGGGAAAACAGTGTGGGAAAGTTTAACAAAAAATTGTCCAATGTTAAAATGGATAAGAACGTGTTTCTTGTTGATATGTTTTTTGCATAGTGACGAGTACTTGGGAAATCTGCATGAAGTGATGAGACAGGTAAAACAAGTATTGGGAAATGTCAAGACAATCTGAGGGACCGGGACTGAATTTATATATATATATGCTGTGCAAATGACAAGAATAACAACTTGCAAAGTGTAACATCTATGTTGTTTACGTGCATAACGCCACCATCTTTTTAATAGTTGATTATACAGTTTTTGAATTGCAGATGCCTATATGTTAGGGACCAGGAAAATAATTAAACTGATGCCGTGTTTTGTTTTCTCCTCTCTCCTATAAGGATGGCATGGGGGACCTTTAGCTCAATGCATGGAGACCAACTGGGAATGATAATGTAAAGTGCAACCTCCTGCAACCTTTCCCTTTGCACCTTCTGAGTTCCAGAACCAGATTGGTGATATAAAGGATGTTTCATTTGGGGATAAATGGCGGGAGGCCTGACCTCCTTGTTTTGCCTGGAACACATCTCCAATCCAACGGTGAGACAGAACAGTACAACTTGAAACTGAACCTTGAGCCTTGTGTCCAACAAAAGCAGATCTGAGGCACAGAGTTACACACTACAGAAGATGAGACTATGTGTCTGTCAAAGTACTTTATGTACTGCAACAAGACCAATGCAAAGAGGTGTTGCTTCGATATATCAATGGACGAGGACAACAACAGCAACAGGACAATATGCCCGGTGAGGGGAGAGGACTAGGGAGTAACTTCACAATTAATTTTAGACATTGACATGCATTGGGATAGTGGTTGCACTATATTAGGTTAAAATGGAGCGGGAAGTCAAAACCTGAAACTAAAATGTAGTAGCTAAATTGAGATTCAAGTTAAAATTGGGAATGGAGCTGTAAAGATACATTGAATGGCTAAAACAAAAATTCTACTTTAGAAATTAGAAAGACTCTTTTGGGAGGGCCCAAAGAAGTCCTGCTGATCAGGATAACAGCGGTAAAGATAAAAGATGCAGGTTCCTGCGAAAGAAGCAACAACAACAACGGGCCCCGGCAGTTGGCCCCAATGAACAACACGACAGTTCCATGTCTCGCGAAAGGACACATGGATCCAGGCTAGTCACCTCCAAACAGATCGAGGAAAAACGAGAATCAGCGGATCCCTGTGACAACTCTGTGAGCAAAACAAAAGGGAGAATTGGACATTATCACAAATAACTGCACTCACACCTGCTCAGACTTCTGAGACACACATTCTACACCAGGTTAATTGAAGATTAGGCAAAGCCTAAAGGGGAAAAGCTTGGAATTCTAAGTGACCTTAGTCAACAACAACAGATTTGGAAACAAATAGTAGCTATACGTTTTAATAACATCCCAAGCATAGCTACAGAGTATATGCTTATGGCTAGCAAAGAGTATGTATAAATGACAACCTAGATTTCCTTATCAATTTTAGGGGGAAGTTTATTACATATCAGTGATAAACTGTAAATATTAGTCTAAATATTGAATTGTATGAATGACAAAAGGAAGAACGGGTACAGCTGCTTTTCGTCTTTTACTAAAACACACTGTATGTAAAACAGATACAGTGAAAATATCATGTCAACTTCAACTAGGGCCACTCATAGCACATACAGAAGGGTGACAAATTAAAAGAAAACCCTGAATGAGTGAAGGAACATAAATGCAGATGATTCCATAGACACTACCCTTCAAAGGTTTGGGGTCACTTAAAAATGTCCTTGTTTTCCATGAAAAAATAAATGAAATTAGTTTGAATAGCAAATATAGCAAAAATAATAGGAAATATAGTCATTGTCAAGATTAGAAATTATTTTTAATTGAAATAATTATTGTCCTTCAAACTTTGCTTTCGTCAAAGAATCCTCCATTTGCAATGATTACAGCCTTGTAGACCTTTCGTAAACTAGTTGTCAATTTGTAAAGTTAATCTGAAGAGATTTCACTCCATGCGTCCTAAAGCACCTCCCACAAGTTGAACTGGCTTGATGGGCACTTTAATGTACCATACGGTACATGTGGACAGATGTGTGATGCCAGGAGTGGGCTCAAAACATAGTCTGGGACTACAAAGAAACCAGTGTAAACTCTGCAACATGAGCACTGAGGATTGTGGCACATTTGCAAAAATTTTGAAAAAGTTTCTTTACAGTTTCTACAGTTTCTTTAATGGGCTTAACTTCACCAAAGAGCCAAAGTCAACAAAGCATCATGTTCTGATAACATCAGTAATAACTTCCTGAAGACGTGCTACAAACAACTGGCCCCTGTCTTCCTGAACTGTTCAATTGGTCCTCGGAGGAACACACAGTTCCAGCTCTGTGGAAGACCTGTACCATCTGCCCTGCTCCAAAGAACAGCAGACCCAGGCTTCCCAATGACTTCCGGCCTGTAGCTCTTACATGAGTGGTGATGAAGAGGTTTGAATGTCTAGTACTTTTGCAACTACAAGAGATGGTCCAGAGATGAACCTGGCAGATCAACTCCAGTTTGCGTACAGGAAGAGTAGAAGTGTAGATGATGCTGCCCTTACATTACTGAATCATGTACACTGCCATCTGGAAAAACCAAAAGCACATGCCAGGCTTGTATTTGTGGATTGCTCTACTGCCTTTAACACCATTCAGCCACATCCGTTGGGAATAAAACTACTAAATGTGTAAATCCTCAACTCATACTGTACTGTGGATAATTATATTCCTTCCACACACAAAGGGTTCTGTCATCTCCCCAGTCAACGTACGTATGCAACGTATGTATTCTATGTGATTTATTTCATTATTTTATTCTATGCTGTATTATATATTAAAACCCTAATCTATTATATTGTATTTGAATTCATGTCATCATTGCAAAAAACATGTGTCTTTGGGTGTTGTGGGATGGATAGGGCTGTGGAGTGGATCCAGTGCTTCCTTCTGTTCTGCTGCTGGTGTTGAACCTCCATGGCGGGATGGATGGGCTGCATGAGAACGTTTCCTTTCGTGTGGATGGGCATGCTGGGATGAACTTTGTTGTATTGGACATGGCTGCCAACATTGACTGCATGTCTGTGGAACGGATCATCTTGTATATACTTGTAAATACTGTACATACCTGTACGCACACTGAATTTTGTATGTGTCTGACGCCACAAACGTTATATTCTATTTTATTTGCCATGGCCTTTGCAGTCACTAGATCTCAACCAGAAATTTGTAATGTTGGAGAGGCAAGACACAAGGACGACACTGGGGGCAGATTCAAGATATGTACATTATTATTTTTTGATTGTTAAACAAAACTAAACAATAACAATAACACAATAACCCCTCCCTGCACCCCATCCAGACCTCCATCCATCACCCCTCCACATCACTCCATCCACTTTCATCCTTCAATGAGAGACAGAGCAATAGAGACAGAGAAGCAAGAAAAACAAATATAAAAAAACGTTATTCACAAAGATGATGTTAGCTAGCTAGCTGAGTAACGTCAGCTAACTACCTAACGTTATGATACTAAAGCCTTTAGTGTAGTAGGGTATGGACAATTCAGTACTGTAGTACCTCCTACAAACTTTCCTATTGGTTTCCGCTCTTCTCTGATTGGCCTTCCGCGACAGAGAAGAAAAAAAATAGAGCACTGTACATCCTGCATTATTTTACACCTTGCTCTTAGAGAGATTTTGGCAAGACAGACACTCCTGGAAGATTCCCCAAAAATTCTCCCTTTGGACAATATGGCTCTGAAAGTGCTTTGGTGGAGCCCCAGAACCTCAGAAATGGCTTTGTAACCCTTTCCAGACTGAAATCCATCAACAACTGTTTTTGGGAGGTGCACAGGAATTTACACATGTGGCCACTCTGTTCGTTGACAAATTCATTCCGATGCCAAAGACCAAAGTTATTCAGATCTACAGTATATTGGGCAGCACTCGTCCAAATCGGAACTGATTGTACAGAGATATTCACACCAGACCCTAATTATCCCTTTATTGAGTTGAATTACCTAGAGGGGCAATAACCACACCTGAAGCATGTTTGATTAATTAACACACCAAACAAATGAAGAAAGCACTTAACTTCCTTCCCCTTGTAGCCTCCATCTATGTATTACTACAAAAAGATTTGACCAAATTCAATGTAAAAATATACAAACATCCAACAGTGGACAAATGTTTTTTTCATGGCACTATATATACTTTATTTCCAAGATTTTTGGCCACTAGTTGTAAATGTGGCGCTGTCAAGCTAATTGTGTACTATGTCATGTACAATGATGAGCCAAAACATGACCACCTGCCTAATATGCTGTTGATCCTCCGCGTACCGCCAAAACAGCACAGACCCACTGAGGCATGGACTCTACAAGACCCCTGAATGTGTCCTGTGGTATCTGGGACCAAGACATTAGCAGCAGATCCTTCATGTCCTGTAAGTTGCGAGGTGGAGCCGCTGTGAATCGAACTTGTTGATGCAGCACATCCCACAGATACTCAATCAGATTGAGATCTGGGAGATTTGGATGCCAGGGCAACACCTTGAACTCTTTATCATGTTTCTCAAACCATTCCTGAACAATTTATTCAGTGTGGCTGGGCGCATTATCCTGCTGAAAGATGCCACTGCCATCAGGGAATACCATTGCTATGAATGGGGGCTCCTGCCCCCATTCATGGGGGCTCCTGCTCCTGCCCTTGAATTCTGCCTTTCGGTGCAGTTCTTCCGCCAGCGGTGTGCCACAACCATCTCTGTGTCAGCTTGGAAGGGCCGGGCATAGGTGGCAACCTGCTTCATGGCCATAAGCTTTACAACGCCTGCCACCCCGTACTCACCATTTCTCTGGGACAAGGACCAAGTGCCTGCTGCATCATGCTCCCCTGTGGGGGAACACAAGGCCCACTGCCCCTGGTATGACTGTCGACCAGGTCGGACTGTCCCCAGTGTGCATCCGACCGTGTTGCATCGCTTGGCAGTGAGTGGCCCTCGTACAACAGACATCAGGAGTCAGCGGCAATGTCAGCAACCCACCCGACCCATCTTGAAACACAGACCAAGGAGTCTAATGGGTGCACGAGTCTGAGGGTTTTCCCCTGAAAACGCCCCAAGGTGCAATGAAAGTGAGGGCCGGTGTGCATCGGGCCATTCCAGAACATTCCTCTTCCTTTTGCAACAGTAGTCAGTTAACAACCCAATGTGGCCCAAATGTGAAAATTGTCCAGCATCTCAAATGGAATTTTTAATGTTGTATCAAGCAAAGAGCACCGAAACAAATCATTTTACACATATAATCCATCCTATAAGTTTAAGTTAATTCATGAAAACAGCCCCTACAAGTATGTCCACAAGTTATTGCAATGTGTCCTAATGTGACTTACGATTAAGATCGTGTTAAAAGCATGTTACTAACATAATATTGAAAATGATAATAAACATCATTTTAAGAACACAGTTTCCCTTTGAGATAAAAACCAAGTTAATCCAAAAAACTGATATGACACTGAACATTTTGGTCACAAAATCTATTTGGTATGCTGATGCTGCCTCAGTAATAACATATAATACCAGTCTGCCCATTGTCTTGTATAGTATCAAAGCAGGGACCAACATTCAGAAGGGTAAGATAATAATAATGCCATTGACAGAAGATTGGGTTTGAAAAGAGGACCTTGAAGCCAGACCTTCAAAATGCACTGCAGATTAATCTGTGGATGAAGCGCTAACCAGTAACAGCTAGCCTTCATGAAGTCACTTGGCACTTGTCCACATCCAGGCTTAGCTCCACCACAGGCATGTAATCAATGTGTTTGGAGCTGATAACGTGAGAGGCACCCACATACATAGCAGTAAGAGAGATTCTAGCAGTTTCTGTCTGTGTATGTGGGCCTGTGAGATGATAAAGGATGATAACAATGAGTGTCAATCAAGGAAAAACAAAGACAGATGCAGACCATTAAAGACAAAGAAGACCTTTAACAAAACGCATGTTGATGTCCAGTGAGTCATTACAATCAGACCCAGTCAAAAACAATATTTTTCTGATGATATTACGACTAAATATGGGCTTGAAAAACACTGACATTTTTAAATAATTAACTCACTTTGCTTTGCAATTTCATTTTGGTGATTTAGTAGTCAGAGCAATTGACAGTTTGTGGAATCACCTAAAGAATATACACAACCATATAGCATAGCAAAATGAAAATAAAAAGTCACCAAACAAGAAAGGTGTTGAAGTTATAGGGGTAATCTACCTCCAGAAACCGAAACCATTAAACCCATGTCATTTTGTTCAAAGCTTATTGTAGTAGGTAACTGTGGATCTTCTATGTGGTCCGCCAGTGACATCGGGATATTGTGTAGAAATATAGCTTTTGTTTTTTTTGCTGGAGATGGCATTGACACCTAATTATATTTCATAACGCTTTTAAAACCAGTAATTGCACTCTGGATTGGCAATTTAGACAATAGATGGTATGGGCATACTTTGTATAATACCTCCACCCATCTATGCTGTCATCACAAAATATGCATTTAATTAAAATGTCCTATATATTCCATAGATCCTGTAAAGAAAACAGTGCATTGTCCAATTAATATATATTCCTCCTTCAAATAGCATGCAAACAATGTCTTGTATTACCCTAACTACTTGTAAACTCGCTAGACCTCTTGAACATTGCCAGAGCAACCTGATTGTCTGATATGAGATGAAAAACTGAAAGGCAGCACTAGACAAACTACTTGTTCAAATTTGAGGGAAATTAATTGTCTCTTTCATCAGCTCAATAACAGAGCCTGGAAAGACATGTTAACCAAACTAAATCAACAGAGGGAACAGATTTTCCCTTAATTGAGAAAAATAATGCTGAATATTAACCAAACAGAATTTAGTACTGTTAGATTTTTCATTTGCGAGACTGTTCAAGTCCAATATTTTATGTTTTCTGTGGATCCCAGCAAGAGTAGACGCTGATTAGGCAACAGCAAATGAGGATCTAAATAATAAATTTTTGTATTATAATACAATGTACAATAATACAATTTACTGTACAACAACCTTCCTAATATAACTGGCTAATGCTGCAATTCTGGGTATCAAATGAATACATTAAATGTGCCATCAGCCATGCATATACTGCAGACTAAACATTGCATCTCCTTGTCAAAATTAAGGGAAATATGACCTATGTCAACCACTGAGAAATTGCAGCATTATTATCATTATTTAATTTAAGGCTTTTCTTAAGCCAGAGGTTCCCAAACTAGGGGTCGCGACCCCATGTGGGGCCACATGATATGAAAATGGGTCGGGGGAGAATGTTTTACAATTGACTCTTATAGCCTCAAACAAAAAAAATAGCGATTATATAATTTTTATTCACATGGTTGGGGTCGCGAGAATTTTTAGATATCAAAATGGGGTCGTCAGCCAAAAAAGTTTGGGAACCCCTGGCTTAAGCTTTTATTTAGTTACTCACAATCTTACAATCACTCAGGAAGTAAACCCATCTCAAAAATGTTGGGTAGAGATTAATGTAGTATATTTCCCGTGTTTTATCTTTAATGCTAGGTGCACTTTTTTACCTCTGGCAGTTTACTGCTTACCATTGTATCATTTCAGATTAATTGCTGAACTTAAACTGCTTAAATTTCAGTAAAAACAGGAAAAATGGGGGTGTTCTAAAACATTTGACAGGTAGTGTATATTGCGATACAGCACCATTAGCGTATACACCAGCTGTTCTTAATGTTGGTCCTCACCAGTAACCCTCTAATTATTTAAGTCAGTTTAACTGAGGGTAAACGAGACATGAGGAGCCCAAATATTTGAGTACTTTGTATTATTCAATTGTATGCCATGATTGAGGAATTAAATAATCAAATTTGACTCAATCAAACTTCAACTGACAACGTAGCAATTATTAGCAATAATTGCAATTATTTCACCCAGTTATGGTCGGTTTCCCCAGAAAAAATTTACAAGACAAGACATTCCCACATCCCAGATTGGCCTCTCTCTTGTTTCCGGGGTCTTGAAAAATCTAGGTAAATGCAAAAAGCCCTACTAGTTTCTTTAGCGAAGCCAGGCTTTTTTAGGGTTCCTAATTAGCTGTATCATAGCTTACTCTTTTCCTCAGAAAATTAGAAACTCAGGAAGAAATGAGTAACTGTGATATGAAAGAGTGAAGGACCATATTAAAAGATTTCTAGGAATCGTTAGCTATATAATGACTACTGATAGAGTATTATGTTAATTGTTAATGCTTTGAAATACCATAGCTCTATTAACTTGGATATATCACATTATACATGTTTTAGCAAGACATGTTCACAGCATGCTTGACTTTTCATAACAGCTATTTAGTTACCTAGCTATGAAAAATGTTAGCTTAGCTACTATGCAGTTTAACTATTGTTATACCACCTATACCATTTTATGAGTTTACTGTAATTATAATTGGAAAGCTGTAGTGGTACATGGATCATTAATTCCTGTTTTGATTGTCTGCAGTAGGAACTTGTGAGGAGGCACTCGGGAAGATAAAGGAGTTTGAAGAATGCCATAATAGATTGACATTGTTCCAGCTTCAATTGAGCAGGTTTGCTCCACGTCCATCCCCATTACATCTGTCAAGCAAAGACCGATTCCCAAATGCTGTCTTATACTGTTTTATTGACATTTGAATGCAATCCTAAAACTTTTGGATTGTTGAATAAATCGTGTCAATTGCTAACTGCTAACTGGCCTTGCACTTTTGTAAAATAATTATTGTGCTTTCTTTAACTGTGCTCTCTCCAGTGAGTCGAAGATGGTGGCTTTTGCAATGGATTTTATGTCAAGGTATTTCATCTCCATCAGTCGAAATGTAGGGTTCCCCCGTTGGGTCAACTACCTTTCCGTCAGGACTAGCGACAAGATGGGGTATGTCTGGATGGACGACCAGAACACATGGCATAATACTGAACTGAAACATCTGTGTGTATGTCCCCAGTACTTCAGGCTCCAATAAATTTTGAAATCCTATTGGTTTAGGATGTTTTAGGAAGCCATTATCTGTTACAAAAGCAGGTAAATCTTCCTAGTATCCAGAATAAATGTTTATTGAATAAACATTTTCACACCTTGTGTTGTACATTAAAAGAAATGAATGTCAAAGGATGTAAAGTATGTTGCGTGTGCCAGTAATCACCTGGGTGGGAAGCTGTACCAAGTCTGAGGTTTGCTACAGAGACATCTGACAACATTGTAAGGGTTAAGGTTACTCATTCAGGGATTTGACTATCTGGATCACACCTCTTCTACTTTTGTAAGAATTTCACTACAACTAGGTTGTAGACTCTTGAGGTTACCACTAAGACTAGACATATTATATATGTTCAGAAAGTTCTTCCCAACACAGTAGCAGAACTTCCCACAAATGTCTTGTACTTGTAGGTTGCTTTGCTTTCAACCTTCAGCCCAGTTTAAAATTTAAAAAATCTGTACTTGTTATTTCATGAAAAATCTAAGTTGGAGCTGTTAGAAAATGTCATATAGAACATAGTGATGCAATTTGTGACAAATAACTGAAAATTTGAGAAAGCTATTTCAAAAGCAAAGGTTTAAATATTATCTAAAAATCAAAACATGTTATTTCGGTAAAAATCAAAGTTGCGGCTGTTAGATAATGCCATGTAGAATATAGTGATGCGATTTGGGACAAATATCTCGAAAGTTAAGGAACTATTTCAAGTAATAATTTAACAACATCGTAGTCCTCAATCTTCTGTAGATGGCACTTTCATGCTGGTCCCCAACTACTCCATTTACTGGTATCCAAGTTGAATCTCTCCCACCAATTACTAAGGTAAAACAGCGACATCGAAAGAATAAGATTGATTAAAAAGTGAAAACATGACGCGTTCACCATGCATTCAGTTTATTAGTCAGAAAATGCTATGGCCTGCCAGTATTGTTGGATGTAACGTGTTAATAAGTAATAAGTAATCCGTTAGTCAGACTACTGTTTAATGGTAACAAGTAACGTAATGTGTTAGTTGTTCAATTCATGTAATCCCTTTCTAGTTAACTTTTTAAATAAATAACGTGTTACTCAATGTGCTTCAATGCAACCAACGTAGCTTTACGTAGTGTTTATATTCTCCAGTAGCAAGTGGCAACAAAGGATGCAAAGATGGCAGCACCAGCTCTCCTTTCTAAAGTTCATGACACCCCAAAGCCACACGCCCAGGTCCCATTCATTTCAAATCGATACATAGCGTCCACAAGCGATTTGTGCAGTGGAAGGCTGAGATGCAAAAAATTTAGGCTTAGGAAGCTGTTGACTATTTCAACTACGTGATTATTACCCTGGCATGTAACCAATCACCGGGGTTGCTGTTATGTTTTGGTAGAATCTCTTGCCTGTTGGAAAACCAAAGTTCGATCCCAAATCATCCTCTGTTGGCCAACCAAAGGTGATCGCAAATGAACATGTGATTATTCTAAAAATGTGATTATTCTAAATCATTTCAAAACAGAATTAGCAATTTTTCACCTCTGAATAAAGTCATCAACTATTAATGGATTATGCACATTTTTGCAAAAAGATTTCAAATTGTAATGTGCCTAATGTTATCTGTAAATATAGGCTGTTGAATATGCCTGGCCTGAAAATGTGGAGGCACTAGCAATACAAAATAATATCTTGATTTTTAAGAGATTCTAAATAACTAAATTCAAATATTGGTATATGATTACTTGAGATAAGTGGATTGGTCACTCTTGTTGTGCAACGATAACTGATTGATATTGCTGGTGACTGACACAGACCACGCAATACCTTACTATGTAATTATACGATAACGCATTAAAAGTGACCAGCACATGAATAGACTCAAAGGATTTATCTTAACACCTTACATTCTACAGCAAGTAACCAAGTAATGTAACTAGTTATTTATGGGAACTGTAACTACAAACTGTAATTAGGTACTTTTAGTAAGTAACGTTCCCCAACACTGCCTGCCCATCTGAGTACTCACAGGTATAACCGCTTGCAAATGCTGTAAAACTTGTCGCTGTTTTACCAGCATTCCGCAGTCTGCCCACCCAAAGACCTCATTTTGGAGGTGGAGAATGTGTGATTAGGTGAATACGAAACCTAAAATCTTTACCACGGTTCCGCAAGCGGGAACGGAAAGAGCAGTGTATTATTGAATGAATTTTCTTCGTAAATTTGATTAGCAGAGTAAAAAGATGATTACAGGATGATTTACAGTAGTCTACACACTCACGGTGCCTCCCGTCATCACACCTCCCTCCGGGGATGCTCGATTACATTGCTCCCTGTGGCCGGCCTATTACCCACTCCCGTCCATTCTTCCGGCTGCTAGCACTGCATTCATGGAACACCCCGGACTCTCCACTATAACGCACACCTGTTCCTCATCACATCACTTGGATCTATCAATTTTATTTCCACGATTAGGCTGTAGCCGGTGTTATTCATTCTTAGAATATAGAGTGGATATATAGAGTGGGATGGGGCCCGGGCGATGTAGACGTCTAGCGGCATGGAAGCTCCATCTGTACCTCAGTCCACAGTCCCCTGCGAAAAGGAATCTGTAGACCCGGCTCATTCCAGCCACTGGATGCCGCCACGGTCCGGAATGACATCGCATACTCCGAGGCCGTACTCGTTCCCTGCCTAAGGCGCAAAAGCCGCTTGCCCCCATCCCGCCCCTCTGCGAGATGGACAAACACAGCTCGGAACTGTGCGATGAAGTGAATAACACTGATAATCTCGTTATCATGGCACCTGTCAGTGGGTGGGATATATTAGGCAGCAAGGGAACATTCTGTCCTCAAAGTTGATATGTTAGAAGCAGGAAAAATGGGCAAGCTTAATGACCTGAGCGACTTTGACAAGTGTGTGACCTGGGTTTGAATTTCGAGGTGGCAACATTTTCTATTGCGGGCCGGCTGAACTAGGCTTGCCTGGTTTCTTGTTTTAATGTAATGCCATATCTACAATATTCAATGACTGACTGACTGCCTGACTACCCCTTGTTAAATAGCATAGTGGTTAGAGACACAGGCTACAGAACACCAGGTCCTGCGTTTGACTGCCGTCACAGTCAAAACGCATTATGCCTTAGGATTTGTTCAGGACAGATAAAAACTTTGCTGGCTAAAACCTTCAGTAGCTACATTATAGAAAGCCTAAAATAAAACAGGTGGATATTAGGATTTGTTCAGGATAGACGAATACTTTGCTGGCTACACAATTCTCTCGTCTTTTCACTTGACGAAAAAGTCAGTTATCGTCATCTATATTGATAGATACTGTATCAGTGTCATTCATGAATGGCTAATTAGTTGTTAAAACGTCCAGTGGCAAAAGAAGATTTGTTCAGGATAGACAAAAACTAGGCCAGCTACAACCTTCAGTAGCTACGTTATAGGAATCCTAAAATAAAACTGTTTACTGTTATATTGCGGTGACTTCTGTTGGATTTTCAAATTATGTATTAGGATTTGTCTAGCAAAATATTACCGGCAAATAAGCTTCTAAAACGGCCAGTGGCAAAAGTCATACAGTTCACAGATGTTATTAGTGGTGGGGGAAAACTTAATAAGAAATGTTACTTAGTTTAACACAATGCTTAATGGTGTCTAGCGACATATTCAAACTCGGTTAAAGACACAGCCTCTTACGTGGGAGACCCCGGTTCAAATCCATGGAGGGCAACAATGATCATCACTTTTTGTTGCGGACCGGCTGAACTAGACTTGGCTGGTTTCTTGTTAAACTGCTGCTATGTACAGTGTAGAGTGGATATAAAAAGTCTACACACCCCTGTTAAAATGCCAGGTTCTTGTGATGTAAAAGAATGAGACAAAGATAAATCATGTCAGAACTTTTTACACCTTTAATGTGACCTATAATGTGAACAATTCAATTGAAAAACAAACTGAAATCTTTGAGGGGGAAAAATAAAAAATGAAAAACTCACAATAACCTGGTTGTATAAGTGTGCACAACCTTAAACCAATACTTTGTTGAAACACCTTTTGATTTTATTACAGCACTCAGTCTTTTGGGGTAGGAGTCTATTAGCATGGCACATCTTGACGTGGCAATATTTGCCCACTCTTCTTTGCAAAAGCACTCCAAATCTATCAGATTGTGAGGACATCCCCTGTGCACAGCCCTCTTCAGATCACCCCACAGTTCAATTGGATTCAGGTCTGGGTTCCGGCTGGGCCATTCCAAAATGTTAATCTTCTTCTGGTGAAGCCTTGCTTTTGTGGATATGGATGTGTGCTTTGGGTTGTTGTCGTGCTGAAAGGTGAACTTCCTCTTCATCTTCAGCTTTCTAACGGACGCCTGAAGGTTTTGTGCCAAAATTGCCTGGTATTTGGGACTGTTCATAATTCCCTCCACCCTGACTCAGGCCCCAGTTCCAGCTGAAGAAAAACAGCCCCAAAGCATGATGCTGCCACCACCATGCTTCACTGTGGGTATGGTGTTCTTTGGGTGATGTGCAGTTTTGTTTTTGCGCCAAACATACCTTTTGGAATTATGGCCAAAAAAGTTCAACCTTGGTTTCATCAGACCATAACACATTTTCCCACGTGCTTTTGGGGGACTTGATGTTTGTTTTGCAAACTTCAGCCAGGCTTGGATGTTTTTCTTTGTAAGAAAAGGCTTCCGTCTTGCCACCCTACCCTACAGCCCATTCATATGAAGAATACGGGAGATTGTTGTCACATGTAGCACACAGCCAGTACTTGCCAGAAATTCCTGCAGTTCCTTTAATGTTGCTGTAGGCCTCTTGGAAGCCTCCCTGACCAGTTTTCTTCTTGTCTTTTCATCAATTTTGGAGGGACGTCCACTTCTTGGTAATGTCTCTTTTGTGCCATATTTTCTCCACTTGATGATGACTGTCTTCACTGTGTTCCATGGTATATCTAATAATTTGGAAATTCTTTTGTACCCTTCTCCTGACTGATATCTTTCAACAATGAGATCCCTCTGATGCTTTGGAAGCTCTCTGCGGACCATGGCTTTTGCTCTGAGATGCAACTAAGAAAATGTCAGGAAAATCCTACTAGAACAGCTGAACTTTATTTCTGATTCATCAGAGTCACTTTAAATGATGGCAGGTGTGTAATGACTTCTATTTAACATGAGATTGAATGTGATTGGTTAATTCTGAACACAGCCACATCTCCAGTTGTAAGAGGGTGTGCACACTTATGCAACCACGTTATTGTGAGGTTTTTATTTTTCATTTTTCCCCCTCAAAGATTTCAGTTTGTTTTTCAATTGAATTGTTCACATTATAGGTCACATTAAAAGTGGAAAAAGTTCTGACATGATTTATCTTTGTCTCATTCTTTTACATCACAAAAACCTGGCATTTTAACAGGGGTGTGTAGACTTTTTATATCCACTGTATGTCTGTTGCCTGGCTCTTTCTCTCTTAATGTCTTATTCTTTCTTTTTAAACTGCAAGAGTAGCCATGCTGTAATTAGATCACGGTTTGGGTATATTCCTAAATATTTTTAAAAATTATTAATGTATCCATAAATTAATATGCTGATAATATTATATGTATTTCACATACACATGTATTGTGATTGTAATAAGATCTGTACAAAATGGCAAATTGAAAACAATTCTTCTCTAGTTTTTTTCATCTTACTATAGAATGAGACTAATGTGTGAGTTGTGAGATGTGTAATTTCCTCTATTATAGTTGGTAATATCACACAGGGATAATTCCCTTGACTATAGCCCCTAGAACATTTCCCTCTGCTTAGGTCTTTACCCAACTGGATTCCAACCCGATAAAACCTCAAGACAATAATGGGTAAAATAATGTATAGTTTATTATCTATAATCCGTACAGGCAAATATATAGCATCTGCAGCCCCTGACCTGCACGCCACTGCTGCCACCCACCCCCTCCTAGTAAGCACTGACACACTAGAACAGCGTACTATACTGGCCTGGGAGAAACTCAATACAAACATCCTCAAAATATATAAATAGTTGAGCTAACTAAGAGAAAAACTGAAAACACTCAGCCAAACAGATATAATGGAAAAGGTGAAACTGACACTGCAACCAAACTCAAACTAATGACGTACACAGCAAAAACCCTATTAACACTAGAACCACCAGGCCTTTCAGACCAACAGTATCAGCCAGAGCCGAACACCGTTTCTCATCATTAGCATACCAATCAGCCCTATTAGCATACACTTTGTCCTCCGCAGAATCACCATCCAGACAGAACATCAGTTCATCTACTGGGTCGTCATCAAACTACACCGATCAGCCTACACAAATAACATTATGACCACTGACGGGTGAAGTGAAAAACACTGATAATCTCGTTATCATGGCACCTGTCAGTGGGTGGGATATATTAGGCAGCAAGTGAACATTCTGTCCTGAAAGTTGATGTGATAGAAGCTGGGAAAATGGGAAAGCGTAAGGATCTGAGCGACTTTGACAAGGGACAAATTGTGATGGCTAGATGACTGCGTCAGACAATCTCCAAAACGGCAGCCCTTGTGGGGTGTTCCCGGTCGGTCTGCAGTGGTCAGTACCTATCAAAAGTGGTGAATCGGTGATAGGGTCATGGGCGGTCAAGTCTTATTGATGCACGTGGGGAGCGAAGGCTAGCCTGTGTGTTCCGACCCAACAGACGAGCTGCCGTACCTCAAATTGCTGAAAACGTTAATGCTGGTACTAACAGAAAGGTGTCAGAACACACAGTGTATCCAGCGTTGCCATATCCACGTTTTCAAGCTAAATTGGGCTACTTTTCCAATAATGTCACGGGTGAAAATTAATTGGTCGCGAGTGGCAGGTTTTTGGGCTACTTCTGAACTTCACCGCGGCCACACAATTTCTGTCTTTATAAGCTATATGTGTTCCTATGCTGTTATCACAGTCAGATGTCAGCTACAGTAGGATCCCCGGCTCCAAATGCATATATACAGGTTTTTGAGCAGTTGTTGGGCTGGAAATTTTTGCTTAACCTGGTAACAGTGAGTGTTTAGCAGTTTGTTAAGTATGGGGCTGCGTAGCCGCAGACCAGTCAGGGTGCCCCTGCTGACCACTGTCCACTGCCGAATGTGCCTACAATGGGCATGTGAGCATCAGAACTGGACCATGGAGCAATGGAAGAAGGTGGCCTGGTCTGATGATTAAAAGTTTCCTTTTACGTCATGTGGATGGCTGGGTGCGTGTGCGTCACTTACCTGGAGAACACATGGCACCAGGATGCACTATGGGAAGAAGGCAAGCCGGCGGAGGCAGTGTGATGCTGTGGGCAATGTTCTGCTGGGAAACCTCTGCTCCTGCCATTCATGTGGATGTTACTTTGACACATACCACCTACCTGATTATTGTTGCAGACCAATTGTACCCTTTCATGGCAACGGTATTCCCTGATGGCATTGGCCACTTTCAGCAGGATAATGTGCCCTGCCACAAAACAAAAATTGTTCAGGAATGGTTTGAGGAACACAACAACGAGTTCAAGGTGTTGACTTGGCCTCCAAATTCCCAAGATCTTAATTCAATCGAGCATCTGTGGGATGTGCTGGACAAACAAGTCCGATCCACGGAGGCCCTCGCAACTTACAGGACATAAAGGATCTGCTGCTAATGTCTTGGTGCCAGATGCCACAGCACACCTTTAAAGGTCTAGTGGAGGCCATGCCTCGATGGTTCAGGGCTGTTTTGGCGGCAAAAGGGGGACCTACACAATATATAATCTATGTGTATATAATCTATGAGAAAAATGAACTAGTAAAAATATTTCTGTGGTACATATGGGAATTCATGTTTGACACATGATGGCAAGTTGGCCAGGCCGTGAGGCAGCAAAGCAGCCACAAACAATAACAATTGTTTGCCAACGCTATATGAGGTCCTTCTGTTCAAAGGCAATGTTCCGTTCTCAGCAAACATGGTGTCTGGTATTGCAGCCAAATTTGTCCAGAGCCCATTGTTTCATTAGTTTTGATCCTTACCCAGATGTAATCTGGCAAATGTCAGTCGTGTCTTGATATTCTTTTTTGAGTGCACAGGCTTCTTCCTTCCTGACCTTCCACATAGGCCAAGTTTGTGCAGTCTTTTTCTGACAATTGACTCATGCATGTCAATATTGATTGTGGCAAAAGAGGCCTGTAAATCCCTTGATGTTACCATGGGGTTCTTAGAGACTTCTATGATCATATTTTGGTCAGCTCGTGGGTTTAATTTGTTGGGACAACCAGTCCTATGTAGATTGCCATTTGTCTGGACATCAGTTCACAGTCTGCAGACGATCTGTCGGATAGTGACGATGTTTTTCGAACTGCTTGGAAATGGCTTGGTAGACCATTCCAACGCATGGGGATCAATAATCATTCTTCTGAGGGCCTCCAATAGGTCTTTCCGTCTTAGCATGTTGTGTTATCACACACCCATATGGTTAAGACCAAACCAAGCCATGTTTCTAATCTGAAAGGAAGGAATCGCATGGTTGGAACCCCCCAACTTCCTTTCTAATCTCTGGCACCAGTTTTGTGGCAAGTGATTATAATTTTATGTGACAATGAAGCTAGGGGTGTACTTACTTTTTCCGCATCAGTAAATTTCATTTTTGCTTATTTTAATTGTGTTGTAATTTCCATCATCTAAGAACCATGAACACGTTATTGGTAAAGGGGGGAGGTGGTATATAACAAAGTATACTGGACTCACTAAATGTTCTGTAGCTTGTATTCAGCTACCCAGTTAGCTAAACACTCATTCAAATCACCCCGTGAGAAAGGGGATTTCGTTTGGAAGTTTACTCAAATTAAAGTGTGAAACTGGAACAGACACAAAGACTATGCTTCAGTTACATTTATACATGTATCACAGAATTTCTTACACATCAAGTGTAGTAAATATTACGAGAAAAAAGAAATGATAAGCAATCTGAGAAGAATATTAAATTAGGCTATTACAATGTAAACACACGCTTAATATTGCTAAGCAAGTTATCCATATAGAATAATATTACTGAGCAAATTCTAAGTGACTATTAATTAACTAAACTGTCAGTTTTACAAAAACATCAAAATAATGTGCAACAGACATCCATATTTTGTTACTAAACAAATGTACTTACCGACATTGAGTCTTGCGAAGCTCATAGAACAGGATGATAAAAGATTAGAAGTTATCTGGCACACTTGTCTCTTAACATTTCTCAACCAGATTTTTTCCTGTCACATGACACATGGGTTACACTGCTACACTTCCTGACACATGACAAAAAGGCTGCCTTCCAACTGATCCTGCGGAACACAAAGTATTTACTATTCTACTTTCATCCTGAAAACTTGGATTGTCCTTTATTCAATGTGCCACTGGCTTTAGATAAATGAAATATACTCAAAATGAACGTCCTTCCACTAAATGAATGTATACAGTATATATTCTATAGCCACTAACCAGTCTCAGACATATTTTTGGGGGGAATTTTGCTTATTCCTCCCATGTTGATTGGATTAAGGTCAGGACTATGATTTGGCCAATCCAAAACACAAGTGCAGTCGTCCTGGTCCTCAGCAAGCCTTCCCTTTATAGTCTGATCTGTCGCAGTCCACACCACATGCGTCTCGGGTCAGAGCTGTGGTAGTTAGACTCCAATTTATCCCTGTAGTTTCTTTTTGCATCTCCGATGGCCTTCCCTAGGTCATATCTGGACCTCCTCAAAGCCGCCAGGCCCCCGGAACTATAGGCAAAGAACCGTGCTCTGAGCATAGCACAGACATTACCATTAACCCGGGGATTTTGGTTGGGAAAGTCCTAACATTTACCATCGGGACGACATAATCAATGCACTTGAAGATATATGCTCAGACAAGAGTCTGTATTCATCAATGTCCCCATCAGCTGCAACACAGAACATCTGTCATTCTGTTGTTTCAAAGCAGTCCCGGAGAGTGGTAATGGATTCCTCATTCCAGCGTTGAACTGCCCTAAAAAACGGTTTATCCTGTTTAAGACGTTGTCTGTCGGTTGGGAGGTGAAGAATGGAGGTGAGATCCGCCTTACCAAAGGCCGGGCGGGGGAGGGGTTTGTAGCGGTTCTGTATTTAGAAACAACAATGGTCAAGAGTCTGATCCCCACGGGTAGGAAAGTAAATGTGCTGTTGGTATTTCGGCAAAACTTTCCTTATATTTACCCTATTGAAGTCGCCAGAAACAATAAAAACTGCCTCAGGGTGAGCGTCCTCTAGTCCATTAATTACTCCGTATAGGTCCTCCAGCGTACACGTTTTATCCGCCTGCGGGGGTATGTAGACTCACGTGATTACAATGGAGCTGAATTCCCACGGAAGGTAGAAGGGCCGTACTTTTATAGTTAGGAGAGCCAGGTCTGGTGAAGAGTGTGTTGAAAGTACTACAACATCTGAAACCCAGCAAGAGGTAACCATAATGCGGACCCCTCCGCCTTTACTTTTACTTGACTCCGAAGTTCTGTCCTGCCAGCAGATGGAAAAACCAGCCAGGGTAATGGCTGAGTCAGGCATCACAGTGTCTAGCCAGGTCTCAACAAACGCCAGCACACAGCAGATCCCAATGTCCCACTGGGAGTTAATCCGAGCGCGTAGTTTGTCCATTTTATTGTTCAGGGATTGAACATTCGCGAGTAAAATGCTCGGTAACGGTGGATTGCAGTATCTCGTCTGAGATCTACATAGGTTACCGGCACAATTGCCTCTCTTTCTCCACCTCCGATGTTCTGGTAAACAAATTGGCACCAGGACAAAGGAATCAAAGCAAGCACTCCGGTAAGTAGAGAAAAAGTCTGTATTCAGTGATGAACGATGTTCCAAAAGTGCTAGTCTATCATACTGTATGAGCGACAGTGCAGCATGAACAAAAATAAAAAAACTATGCAAGAACTATTTAGGGAAGAAGACGTCAGCTGGTATTCTGTCTACAATTGAGTGGCAAGCACAGTCACCGGATCTCAACCCTACTGAGCTGTTGTGGGAGCACCTTGCCCGTATTGTATGTAAGAAGTGCCCATCAAGCTAATCCAACTTATGGGAGGTGTTTCAGGAAGCATAGGGTGAAATCTCTTCAGATTACCTCAACAAATTGACAGCTAGAATGCCAAAGATCTGCAAGGCGGTAATTGCTGCAAATGGAGGATTCTGTAATGAAAGCCTTTGTTATTCATTTTACTATATTTCTTATTCAAACACTTTTTATGTATGTTTTCATGGAAAACAAGGACATTTCTAAGTGACCCCAAATTTTTGAGCGGTAGTGTATGTTTCCCGCAAACTGGAAAGGAAAGAGAAATGTGGGATAAGAACCCCACATTCTAATTAAACATTTCAATGCACTCACACCCTACACCATTGTTCCACAAAAAATGTTCAAACGGTGTGTGAAAATACGTCTTTATGAACACTGAAAATCTGATTTTTATTTCTTACCATCAGATGTCACTATTGATTACAAGTGTTTTAATAAAGCCTCAACACAAATGTTTTGATTGTCTCAGTGTTTTGGAATGCACTGTTCTGTCCATTACTACGTACTTGTAAGAGGCAACACATTCTATAAAAGAACTAGTAACTTTAGGGTCATCCAAAGCTAGGTTCTGTGACCCAGAAAACAACATGTACTTACTTTTATTTGCATTTAGTACCAAACTACAGTCCACAACTGATTTTGTAAAGGAAATAAGACAGGTGTGCAACAGGGTGTGTTGGCCTAATATATCATTTCTACATTCAAGTCATCACCACAGATTGTACAGAATCGTGTTCTTTTGGCAGCATGTTCGGCCCTTTTTGATGCCTTGAACATAATTTGTTCATCTGAAGCTTCCATCAGTATATAGGTGATTTGCTATGTTCAAATCTTCCATTATAAAAGAACGCTATTACAAAACCATTAGTATTCACAAACACAAAAGACAAATGCCACCCTGCTTATTTATTGCATCTACTATTGTAAAGCCAACTATTATAGTAGTTAAACCTTCTTTAGATCCTAACATTGCAGGTTAACGACTCTGTCCCGCCATAACATACAGCTCCAGAAAAAATAAGAGACCACTGCACCTTTTTCTTTCCTTTCCAAAAAAGTCGAAAATGAAGGTTTTGAGTGAGGAACAGAAGGATTAAAATTAAGAGGCCACTGCAAATTGAACGCTTCTGTTCTTCACTCAAAACCTTCCTTTTCAACTTTTTTGGAAAGGAAAGAAAAAGGTGCATTGGACTCTTAATTTTTTCTGTATATGGTTTTCGTGTAGTTTACGTCCATGTAGAGCAAAAGTTTGGACACACCTACTCTTGGGAATTACTTTAGTTGTGCTGTTTTCTACATTGTAGAATGATACTGAAGACTGAACTACAACCCTGTCTGCAAAAAAGTTGGGATGCTGTGTAAAATGTAAAGAAAAACAGAATGCAATGATGTGCAAATCATTAAAACCCTATATTCAATAGAAAAAAGTACAAAGACAACATATCAAATGTTGAAACTGAGAAATGTTATTGTTTCTCCGAAAATCAAGGCTCACTTTGCATTTAATGCCATCAACACATTTAAAAAAAACTGGGACAGAGGCACCAAAAGACTAGAAATGTTGTGTAATGCTAAAAAAATATACCTGGCAGACAATCATACAACTAATTAGGTCAATTGTCAACAGCTCAGTAACATGATTGAGTATTAAAAGATCATTCCAGAGAGGATGGGCCTGCTGTCAGAAGTGAGGATGGAATGGGGTTCACCACTCTGTGAAAGACTGTGTGGGCAAAAAGTGTCACAATTCAAGAATAACGTATCACAAAATTGCAAAGAGTATGGAAATCTCATCATCTACAGTACACAATATCATTAAAAGATCCAGAGAATCTGGAGTAATCTCTGTTTTCAAGGGACAAGGGCGAAAAACCAATACTGGATGGTCGTGATCTTCGAGACCTCAGACGGCAATGCATTAAAAACAGACATGAGTGTGTAGTGGACATGTCTGCATGGGCTCAGGAACACTTCCAAAAACCACTGCCTGTGAACACAGTACGTTGTAGCATCCACAAATGCAAGTTAAAACTCTACCATGCAAAGAAGAAATCATACATAAACAACATCCAGAAACACCAGCGCCTTCTCTGGGCCCGAGCTCATTTTAGATGGACTGAAGTGTAATCAAAATTTGAGATTCTTTTCAGGAATCATGGATGCAGCAGACTAAAGAGGAGAGGGACCATCCAGGTTGTTATCAGCGCACAGTGCAAATGCCAGCATCTGTGATGGTACAGGGGTGCATTAGAGCACATGGCATGCTTGACTTGCACATCTGTGAAGGCACCATAAATGCAGAACAATATATACAGGTTTTGGAGTAACACATTAGATTAGATTAGATTCAACTGTGTCACTGAACAGTACAAACACAGTACAACAAAATGCAGTTAGCATCTAACCAGAAGCGCAAATAGAAGACGGAAAATAATGTACAAGTATTTATAAGTATTAAGTATATGTATATTACCAGTGGAATGTGTAGATGAGCAATACTAAATGTGCAATAAGGCAAATAGAGGAGGGCAGAAGTTTGATTCTAAGTATTAGGTATAGTGTATGTTACAACTGGGATAATAGTTGTTCGGGTACAAATGGCAATTTCAAAATGGCATTTAATATGTGCTAACAAGGCAAATGAAGGAGTGATGTATTAAGGTAGCATGTGCACCCGAGATGCAGAGATAGCAGCAATGAGGTCCCGAGGTGATATGCGTGTGTAACAACTGTAAATATCCAGGCACAATGGCAATTCTAAATGTGCAAAGAGGCAAATTGAAAGTACAAGATGTATGTGCAACTGAAATGCGGGGATTGCAGTGGTGAGGTTCCCGAGGTAGACACATACCTTTAACAACTGAAAACTTCCATTATCAGGCATAGCAAGGCAGTGTCAGAGTAGTACAAGGGAGTAGTGCAACAAGGTCCCAGAGAGGAGGGGGTAAGTATGGTATGTGATGGGTCAGAGTTCACAGAGTTCAGCAGGGTTACAGTAGATGGGAAGAAACTGTTCCTGAGCCTGCTGATGCGGGATGGAAGAGACTTGTACCGCCTGCCTGATGAAAGGAGGGCAAACAGTTGGTGGCATGGGTGTGAAGTGTCCCTGATGATCCTGCGTGCCCTGCGTAGACACCACTACGGAGCAACCGCTGTGGTGCAGTTAGTCAGAATGCTCTCGATTGTGCAGCGGTAAAAGTTCACAAGGATCTTGGTAGACAGGCAGGCTTTCTTCAGCCTCCTCAAAAAGTACAGGCGCTGCTGCGCCTTTTTGACCAGGGCTGAGGTGTTTTCAGGGTCCAGGAGAGGTCCTCGAAGATGTGGACACCCAGGAATGTGAAGCTGGACACACACTTCACCTCAGAACCATCGATGAGGACTGGGGCGAGGCTGCAGCCTTTAGACTTCCTGTAATCCACAATGAGCTCCTTGGTTTTCTTTGCATTGAGGGCCAGGCTGTTGTCAGCACACCATGCTGCCAGGCGCTTGACCTCTTCCCTGTAGGCTGACTAGTCATTGTCACTACTCAGGCCTACCACCGTGGTGTCGTCTACGAACTTGACGATCGTGTTGGAACTGTGTACAGGAATGCAGTTGTGGGTGAAGAGGGAGTACAGGAGAGGGCTCAGCACACAGCCTTGTGGAACACCAGCGTTCAGGATCAGGGTGGGGGAGATGAGGTTGTCTAACCTGACAGACTGGGGTCTGTATGGTTAGGAAGTCCAAAGTCCAGTTGTAGAGAGAGAGGCTGATCCCCAGGCCATGGAGTTTGTTGAGGGAAGCCTAGAGGGAATGACCGTGTTGAATGCTGAGCTGAAGTCTATGAATAGCATTTTCACATAGGTGTTGGTTTTTTCCCTGTCTGGATGGCACATGCTACCATGCAGACAGGGAAGGCCTTGCTTTTCCAGCTGGACAATGCCAAACCACATTCTGCACGTCACAACAGCACGGCTCTGTAGCAAAAGAGTCTGGGTGCTAAACTGGCCTGTCTGCAGTCCAGACCTGTCTCCTAATAAAAACATTTGGCGCATTATGAAATGACAAATAAAGCAAAGGAGACCCTGAACTGTTGAGCAGCTGCAATCCTATATCAAGCAAGAATGGGACAACATTACACATTCAAAACTACAGGAATTGGTCTCAGTTCCCAAATGCTTAGAGAGTGTTGTTAAAAGATGAGGTGATGTAACACAGTGGTAAAGATGCCCCTGTCCCAAGTTTTTTGACATGTGTTACTGGGATCAAATTCAAAATGGGCATGTATTTTTCCAAAACAAAAAACATTTCTCAGTTTCAATATCTGATATGTTGTCTTTGTACTATTTTCAATTAAATATAGGGATAAATGATTTGCATCATTGAATTCTGTTTATATATGCATTTTATGCAGCGTCCCAACAGGGTTGTAAGAAGCTTTCAATTTTCCTGTGTAAATGTGAAGGATATTTTTTTTTAGAAAATGTATTATTCTACAAGAATGTCTATAATGTACAAATAGGGTTCAAATCATGTAGCTACAGCATCATCGTCAGCTAACCAACCAGCTACATTAGCTACCTAGCTAGATAACAAAAAATATATCTATTCAGATGATCTCTAGAAATTAATGACATTGAGCTGGTGACACAGCAGTTATTGTCAAGTAAGTAAAAATTCTCTACCAACTTACATCATGCTTGGCTTCTAAATTGGCAGTATTTGACTAAAGTTCCACAACTGCTGAAGCAGCAGCTTTGACGCATCGTCATCCTGGCCGAGATCACTGTATACTTACCTGCCTGCATAGCTTTAACTTCGACTTTTTACAGACATGATGTAGAGCGGAGAAGAATAAATTGCATGCATGGTAGCACACACTACATATTTGCAGGTAATTATTAGCTCCAAATGAATGTAGAGCAGGCAGAGCGCGACCACAGAGTAGCTTTGTAAGAAATACAGCGTCTGTCACCGTGCCACTGACATACAGCACCAGTCAAAAGTTTGAACACACCTAGGCCTGGTTTCCCGATAACGTGGCACTTACGACGGGTTAACAATGCACATAGCCTTATGCCTCATTCACATTAGATTCACGCACTCCATTACGTTGCACCGGATGTCATTCATTCCAATATTGAAGTCCGTCACAACTTAGTGGAATCGGAAAGACCCCCTAGCAGCTAAAGTCTCCGTAGAGAAACGGACACGTCATACTTTGAAATATTTCAAACTTTGCGTCGTCTTCGCTGCAGCAGAATCCATTCACATAATTCATATAAGTTACCAAATCACAGCAAAAAATCTAAAATAAAAAATCTAAATAAGTGGTATAGGACATATCACCCATCCCTACATGTGAATAATATTACACTATTGTAGTTTTCCGTTTATAAATCCTAATGTTTGTGATAACGATGGTTACTACATGGTCCATTATTAAATAATGTACCATGTTACGTTTCTTGTGATAATAAAAGTGATGGTTATAACGATTTAATCATTTATTGAAAGAACTAACTCTGTGTCTTATGTTCCCATCTAAAATGTATGTAATTATATTTACGTAAAATATGTAAAATATTATCACACTTTACATTACATCTAAAATGTAATGTAAAGTGTGATAATATTGGTTATAATTCTTGGTCCTTTCTTGAACAATATTCCTATTTTATTCTAAAAAGCAGGCTATCTTTAAATATTAATGATAAAATGTAATGTTCCTTTTTTAAATAAGGTTATTGCATACGTGTTTATTTTATATTTTCAGATTATAATTTACCTAAATTGATATTGAACTTTTTATTATTCTCGGTTCCTCCCTATTTTCGCAGTAAAAGTAGTATAAATAAACTGGGCTGGAAGACTATTTATTCAAACCAAAATGAGAGACACAAAGCTTCGTAAAGTTTTCTTGATCGCAATGCTGGAGGACAGCTGCAATAGCCGTCTGCCCAGATCTGCGTCATGTAGCAGAGAAGACTGCGTCCAAACAACGTACGCCATTACGTACGTTACAATGTGAACCAGGCATTACGCCTTGGCCAGACCAGATCCGCGAATTGTGTTGTGAATGCATCGTTTTGTTGCAAGCCCTTTCCATATTGCTACACATTATTTCTTGATTTACGACGCATCTATACATACAGGCTGATGTATGTGGTCACAGGTTATCCTGCCGTTTCGATTTGTCAGACGATATTTATAGAGATATAATGCTACAAATAATGCATGGAGGAAGATTTCATCCCATATTCCACATAAGGCTACCATGTCAGTAACTTTAACTTGTTGGCTATACAAAAGTTCTGAACGTTTTGTATGCTAGCAACTGCACGTTTGTCAGCGTATGTCTGCCACTAGGGGATAACTTGCTAGCTACAAACTCCGTTCTAGCTACAGAAGCTCAGATAGTCTGAGTGTGTGTAGAGCAGTGTATTTGGCAGCTTTTAGTTTGTTTTAGTCATTACAATTGTATATATGTAGGCAGGGGCGCGGCCAGAGATTTTGGGCCTCCTGAAAATATATCTTATTGGGCCCCACCCAGATGCGCGGGAGTTGGAGGGATTGGCACAATGCATACAGTGGTGCGGGAGCCAAAGCACGTTTAGATTACAATTTATGGTGCAGTTGTTTAATATAGGGTTTGAGTGCACAGAGAGTAGTATCACTATCATATACTAAACACTGGGCATAAATTGTTGTCCAATAATTTTTATCGTAATTTCTGACATTTTACTACAATGGTAGGAGACTATGATTGATGTACATTGTATATGCATGGGACAGATTGTCACTGTATATCTTTCTTATTTTGTTACCATCACTTTAAGACAGGTGGTGATTGGACTTAACAGCTGTGTGTTCTGCTGTAACGAAGTGGGTGTCCGGGGTTTTGGACCGTGGAGCAAAACAGTTTTCTATCCGTAGTTGCTTAAGTTGTATGTAGAAATTACTTTACTTTGTCTAAGAATATTTCTTTAACGTACTCCGTTAAAGCAAACGTAATAAAGCCAGTACATTTTATTATTCATAACTACGTGGAGTCCTGTGGAAGTCTTTACATTATATTAGCATGCACATGAGTCAAGGAGCTGTTGCCAACAAGCTACAAAGCCGAAGGCACCGTGAGCTCCATGAGCTCATCAAATAGTGGAATTCACTATTTGATGGAAGACTGATAAGAAATATGCTATAAGAAAGCTTCAACAGTGGAAGACTGATAAGAAATATGCTGAAAGCCATCTTTAATAGTCTAAATGTTTTTAATGGTACAAGTCTTGACTGGAAAAATCTCAACATTAATGAATAGCTTAAAATAAATATAGCTTAAATATACATAAACCTCTTCAAATAAATAAATTAACATCATCATCTATAGAATGTTATAGGTTTGAATTCTTATTGAAAAGGATTCTTTTTTTCATAATAATTTTTTAAAAATCTCATGGGCCCCCTGTAATTATGCTAACTGACATTACATTCAGCACAATGCTGCTCACCTCTTTCAGTTGGGAGTAGGGCTGGTTCAGGGTTATGAGGATGGACAGACGGCTGATGAGCATGAAGTTGCATCCATTGGGCCTGGCACCAGACAGGGGCAGGAACAATTGATTTAGTATCAATAGTTTGCTAAAAGTTTGCCTACATTGATTAAATATCAGCTAAAAGAAGAATGAAATGTAAACACTCAGAATTTTCTTTGAAGATATTAAGCAACTAACGTTAGGGGTGCAAAAGTAGCCTATTTCACAATGGACTAAGCTAACAGGTAGATTTCCACCACCCACCTTCCTTTTTGAAAACTGTCACCCTTTCTTTTCTCTCTTCTATTTTTTCTTTTCGTTTTAGGAAACAAGAGTTTTCTTTAGTAAGCGGAGATATCCTTAACGCCCCATCCGCACTCCTCACTCGCAATTCACTGCTAGCAAGTACGGTTCGCGCCTGGTTTGGAGGAGGGAACTAACCATTTTATGTGGAGGGTGTGGGGGTACGCAATGCACAATACAGTGGTTCTTTGGATATTTTCTTTTCGCCAAAAACAAGAAAATAGGATAGATAGATGGGTCAATAATTTAATGTATTAAATAATTATTTAATGTTTTAATAATTTAAAGTTTTTTTATACCAAATGTTCTAATATATTTATACGTTTTACAGCCCTGTCAGTCACGGGCCCTTAGAATCGTCCTAACTCCCCCCCCCCTCCCCCATACGGCGCCCCTGTATGTAGGCCATACTTTTTAGAAATTATATGTAATATATATACAAACATATTCATCTAATTCTGTTTTGACAGTGCTTTTTGGATGAGAGTAGATGCATAACTTATTTATAAACTGACAGTTTTCGGTTTGATTAACGCACACATTTTAGCGCAAGAGTAGGAACAATCCAACGCATGCAACACCCCAAACGCGATGCATTCGCATAGGGTACACATAATGCTATACCGTCTTTGCATCATAACGCACTTGTTCATCGGAAATGACTGAACTTCCGTTGTTACGTACATGCATGGCGGATTTGGTCCGGCCAAGGCGTAACTTGGATGGACTTTGTTACCGGACTTCCGCCTGTTTCCCTAACTACCACGTACGTAGCTCTTTATAAAGTGCATCGTAAGTGCTATGTTACGGGCGTTTGGAATGGAATTAGACCATGTCTGGGGTTTGGAAAGAAATTAGGCCATGAATATGTTTTAAAATATAGCCTATTGCATTTCGATAGAGCTTGATTATTTATCAGAAGCATATAATATCGCTGGCAATGTATTCTACTATTACTTAGGCATCAATAGGAAAATGTAAAACTAGAAGAAGTAGACAAATTTAGGGTGGATGAAACATTATATACAATCAGTGGGGTGGACTTCAGACAATCAAAATCATAACTCCGGAAATCGATCACGTGACATTAAATTATCAGTTCCTCGGGTAGCTGTATAGAATATACACCAATAAGCCATAACATTATGACCACCTGCCTAATATTGTGGAGGTCCCTCTTTTGCCACCAAAACAGCCCTGACCCGACGAGGCAAATAATTAATTCCTTAATTATTTCTTGTTTTATGTATGTATGCATAGTGTTGCATTTTTTTTTGCTACAGGTAGTTGTATGTGTGCTGTGGGTGATGTGGAGAACCTAAGCAAAAACATGGTCTGCCGCACAGTTCGCAAGGTGGTTCTTGCTTTAGCAGTTAATTGATAAATGTGTTGTGTTCCCAGGCCACTTGCCCATGCAGTCTATTAAAGAGAGCTTTTATGAAATAGCAGGTAGACAATAACTTACGTTCATACGTTCATTCATGACGTTTACTGTTTTATATTAAATGCAGCATACTCATTTCATAGGGTTCCACAAAGTGATTGGTGGCATAGATTGCACCCATATTCCGATAGCAGCATCACTGGGTGAGAAGGAAGGCAATTTTGTTAATCGCAAGTCATTCCATAGCATCAACGTTCAGATAAAGGAAAAAATTCCAGCATGGACACCAAGGGTTTTCAGAAAAAGCTGTAGGCTGGACAATTAAAGCTAATTCATTTTTAGCACATATGGAAATATTCACACAGCGCAGGTGTGAAAGTTGGACTCTCTCCACCATGGAGTTTTTTCAAATGCACATTGATGTTTCACTTTTTCACTTGTTATATTTATTTTTTATTTGCTCCCAAAACCAGTTTACACTGCCAGGGTTGCAACTGAAAGAATACAGCAAAAACTGTCTTACACGCCATAAGAATTGATCTAAGCAACACATTAATTTACTGGAGCGCACAACTGTAATTATAGTCAGATCTAGTTTTGCCTTAATGGTGGGGTTTTGATATTGGTAAGCATTATCACTTAAGCATTTACACAGTGGCAATTCTTTTGCCAGCTTTCCTTCCTGCTTTTGGCAGCAGCAACTGTTACTTTCAGCCTGGATTTTATTTTTATATTCTTAATATTTCTTTAAAATGATTGTTTGCTCCTCTTGAATGACCTATGCATCTCTGGTAGACTTGTCCATGTTTGCGATTGGTCGTATGGTGTAAACACCGCCCCTTTTATGTGAACCTGCTCGTCTGGGAAAACCTGGGTTGATTTAACAAATTGATAACCACCGTCGTAACGCCACTTATGCGGGATTGCGGTTGTTAGGCTTACTGAAGCCAGCTAACGAAAAGGAGTCCTGGGCATGTTGTACTTGCTCCGTAGTATTGGCCTCAGGTCATCTGATGCAGCACTATCCCTCTCCTTCAAGGTCAATTAGTCCTTACACAGCCTGGAGGTGTGTTTTGGGTCATTGTCTTGCTGAAAAATAACTAAGCGCAAATCAGATCGGATGGCGTATCGCTGCAGAATGATGTGCTATGCATGCTGGTTGGGTGTGCCTTGAATTCTAAATAAATGATAGACAACAAAGCATCCCCACACCATTACACCTCCTCCTTCATGCTTCATGGTGGGAAACAAATGTGTAGATCATCCATTCACCCACACTGTGTCTCACAAGGACACGGCAGTTGGAACCAAAAATCTCAAATTTGGACTCATCCGACCAAAGGATACATTTCTACCGGCCTAATGTCCATTTCTTGGACCAATCACGTCTCTTCTATTGGTGTCCTTCAGTAGTGTTTTTTTTGCAGAAATTTTACAATAAAGGCATGATTCACGCAGTCTCCTCTGAACAGTTGATTTTGAGATGTCTGTTTCTTGAACTCTGTGAGGCATTTATTTGGACTGCAATCTGAGTTGCAGTTAATTGAATATCTGAGGCTTGTAACTCTAATGATCTTATCCTCGGCCGCAGAGGTAAATCTGTGTCTTCCTTTCCTGTGGCAGTACTCTTGAGAGCCAATTTCATCATAGCGCTTCATGGGTTTTGCGACTGCACTTTCAGTTTCAAGTTCTTTACATTTTCAGTATGGACAGATGTTCATGTCTGAAAGTTAGAATGGACTCTTGTTTGTCATTGCTGAATTGAGCTGTTCTTGCTATAAAAATATGGACTTCTACAGTACAGACAAATTGATAATGAATAATGGTCTTCTGTATACCAACCCAACCATTTCAAAAGTCAACTGATTCGCTCAAACACATTAAGAAGGAAATAAATTCCACAAATGAACTTTTAACAAGGCACATCTGTTACTTGAAATGCAAAGAGTGCATAACTCATGCAAAGAGTGTGCAAAGCTGTCATCAAGGCAAAGGGTGGCTACTTTGAAGAATCTGCAATATGAAGTGTATTTTGGTCTGTTTAACTTTTTTGGCTACAAAATTATTTTATGTGTATTATTTTATAGTTTTGATTTCTTCACTATTATTCTACAATGTGGAAAATATAAAAAATAAAGAAATACCATTGAATGAGCAGGTTTGTCCAGACTGTTGACCTTATACCTGTAGACAAATAGTCGTGCATAGGCCTACTTATTAATAAACCAAAGAACAAACTAACTAGCACAAAGGCTAGATAGATGGAGCTGGTAACGTTTGCTTTAGTTTTTTATTCTGAAAACCTCTCATTCTTGTAGCCAGGTGTAGCCCCTCCTCTCCACAAACAAGGAATCTTTGTTCATTTTTCTACCTTGAAGACAATATTTAAAAAAAAACAACAGCCAGTGGGAATGTCTTCATTGCTAAATAAAGATAAAGTTTCAACGAACCACAGACAAACCATTTAGTATATTTTGTTCTCTATTTTTTTACTTAGGTCATACATTAAAAAAGCAAGTTCCTAATTAGAATGATTTAACAATAGATTTCTAACAAGTTTATAAATACAAAACTCTAAATTCAAACTTCCAATATTCCAAAGATCCAATATTAAATTGAAATTCATTTCAAACTGTATTTGGAGTAAATTTACAATGCATACTCTGGAAAAGTTAGGCCTGCGTACCGTGATATGTAGGGCTATTTCAATCTTCATTGATAGGACCACTATTTTACCACTTAAATGAAAATGTAAATGCTAGGTACTGTAACTTGCATTGGCAGAGCAGAGCAGACTAAAACATTTAGATATTTTAATGTTGGACTTTTAGCGGAACAACCCCCCACTCCCCCCAAAAAATAATCTGTACTATTTGCAAGCAAATTTACTAGCCACACCTTTTCTTGTTCCCTCTTCAGAGCACACTGCCAAATAATTCAATACATTTTATTATTGCAATCAAATTGTTTTTAAGATCAACTTGTTTTTAAGGATTAGCACATTTTTCTAGCATTCCTACATTTTTTATGATGTGGTTATATATAGGCAGGTCCAGCACAAAAACATGTGTTGGACGGGTATTTGATTTCCATGGGCGGGCAGGTTTATCCTCCTTAACAATGTACAATAGTAACTTCAGCACTCCAGCGAGGGCTGGAAAGCTAATAATTTTAGCATGCATGGCTTACAGAAGCTATACAATAGCAAAATTCACAGCTGTCAATCAAATTTAGTAACTGCAGTAGTTACACATTCTTTGTAGCTTAGTGATCACATCACTTAATAAAGCACATCTTCGATTGCATTTGCAGATAAAGGCAAGAGAGCTACATTCCCAACAGTAATTATTTAAGTACAGTATTGGGAGGCATCTTACCCAAACTATTTTTGGGGGCAAAGCATTCTCGCTCAGGGGGGCATTTGTTTTCCAATGCCCTCCCATGCCGCCGGATATGGTTATAGGCCTCCTCAATATATACTGTTTCACAGACAGCATAAATGCAATCTTAATGAGTTATAGAGTAGACTGTGTAACTGTCACAAGATAGGTTGTGCTGTAATATCTGTCCATGGCTTCCCCAGTGACATGCTTCAGTGGAATTCAACATTCATCCCTGCCTTTGCTTGCTATTGCAAAGGGAGTGTTTGACATATAAGCTATTTCAAACACTCCCTTAGCTCTTCCTTTGTTAGAAGGAGAAAATGGGGGACGTTCATGCTTTTCTATTATTTCAGTCAGTGGGAGGTTATTGTATTTTTTACATCTAGTCCAGTGGAGAGTAATGTAATTTGTAAATGGGGAAATTCCAGTGTTGCTCAATGTTTTATTTTATAACAACTATTTTCTTATTGTAGGACGATGTGTGTCTGACCTTGCCCATTAACCTCTAAGACAGTGTTTTCAAACATATATTTACAGATTACCAGTGTCTGTTATCCAAAAATGCATGGTTTAAATGAAGCCACCAAGTGTGTGTAGCTAGTTCTTTTGGCTTAAAGATCAATAATAGTGCCAGAGTAGAATAACATTTGACTAACATTTAATTTAACATAAATCATAAATATTAAGTCTGGTTGGATGATACATGCAGCAGAGAGAGGCAGAAAGAGCGCAGCGGGGAGAGATTAGTGGCTGCTTCAATGACCCTTCTGCAGTTGAGAGTTACACACATTATGTCAGGGAAGCAGGTAACTACCATATACTGTCTGCACAAGCCTAAAATATACATTTGCCAGCCAACAACCTTACAAAAAGTAACTGCAGCCAACTGTGAAATTTTGGATGCAGTATTTGTGTCATAATGCAGGCAATCTAGCAGAAGTCATACAGCAGTTGTAAATTATAAATCAAAATATTAAGTTATTTTAATCATCAATGGAACACAAGGTCCAACTCAAATTTAATTTTCCCATTTTGAACCCATCCACTCCAAATCAGAGAGGTGCAGGTGGCTGCAACAATGGGAGGCCAGGAGGCAAATTCCTATATTACACCTACAACGTCATTGCACAAAATGTTATTCCTGAATCATCTGGGTATGTGTGCATATTTCTTTTCATCACCTGCCCCCGAAACCGCCATGTACACCGACATCAAAACAAATGTGTGTGTGTGTGTGTGTGAGTGTGAGTGAGTGAGAGAGAGTGAACAAGAGAATCATAGAAGCAGAGGAAGCTTAGGCCTACAGTAGTAGCCTAGAGAAACCAATTGACTTGGTTGTTACGTTTTCGTTATACTAGTACTGTACATGAGTTGTGTTCATATACAGCATAGACTACGTTACAGACACTGTTTTACTCCATGTAGCCAACGTACAATGATGTATACCATGTCTCTTTTTATTTATCTGTCAGTTGCCTCAGCTTGGGCTCTCGTGTTAACATTCATTTTCAAATCTAGATAGATGACACTGAATACATATGCATGTATGTGTGTATATATACACACACATGTATATGCATGTATATGGGTTGTAGGCCTACAAAATAATACATTTAATGCATTACGCTATTATAGTCTATAACCCCGGACAGACAAAGTGGTATATGCGCAGACATTGTAAAAGCAGGGGATGGATATTTTTGCCGACTGGGTAATGTAAATAAAGTAACAATTTCCTTACCCAGTGTGAAGTATGGGAGAGCGGTGTTGTCGAGATCATCCATAACAGAAATTAGTCCAGGTAGGTCTGTTCTAACGAATAAAAGAAGCCTGGACTCCCCTCCTATTCCTCCCACGCTTCCTTGGCCACCGCCGGTGAAACTGAACTCATTCTCCCGGAGTACAGGCAGGGTAGAAACGGTAACGGTTTTAACTTCACAAGGGCTCTCCGCGTCGTTTTCCTTCTCGCTCTCCTCATCAAGAATCGCTCCTCCTCTGCTTCCACGAATTGAAGCGCTGCCTGTAAGCAAGATCCACAGGAGGAAGACGATGCGGTGCTTTACTCCTCCTGCCATACCGATCCCTGTGCGCGGTTGTCTCGCTTGGAGTGCAGCTCGTAAGCTGCTTGTTCGTTTCTACTACAGCCACTCCAAAGACACAGTAGTCATATCCGTCCAGGAGGCGGCAGCACAGGTGTAGTCTGACATTTTTACCCGACCTGCTTCCTTCTTTGTTGATATATTTGTGTGTGTGTGTGTTTGTATATGTATTTATATATATTTATATATACACACATATATAAATACATATACAATAAAGTTGAATCCAATCTAATATACATTATATAGGCCTTATATATTAGATTGGATTCAACTTTATTGTCACTGAACAAGTACAAGTATAGTACAACGATATGCAGTTAGCTTCTAACCAGAAGTGAAAATAGAAGAGGGCAGAAAATGTACAAGTATTAAGTATATGTGTATTACAAGTGGAATATGTAGATGTGCAAAGAAGGCAAATGCAGTACAAATGGCAATACTAAATGTTCAATTAAGGCAAATAGAGGAGGGTAGAACATTAACAAGCTAATTAAGTACATTGTATGTTACAAGTGGGATAAATAGTTGTGTGGTACAAATGGCAACTCTAAGTTGCATTCTAAATGTGCAATCAAGGCAAGTTGAGGTCCTGAGGTAGACATGTACTGTATAGGTAACAACTGGAAAATGCAAGTACGATGGCAATTCTAAGTGTGCAATGAATGCAAGTTGAAGGTGCAAAGTGGCATGTGCAACTGAAATTCAGGGATAGTAGCAGTGAGGTTCCTGAGGTAGACATGTACCTATAACAACTGAAAACTACCTTATCAGACTTTGCAAGGCAGTGTCAGAGTCCAGTTGTACAAAGGGAGTAGTGCAACAAAGTCTGTGAGAGGCAGGGGGGTATGGTTAGTGATGGGTCACAGAGTTCAGCAGGGTTACAGTAGATGGGAAGAAACTGTTCCTGAGCCCGCTGTTGCAGGAACGAAGAGAACTGTACCGGCTGCTTGATGGTAAGAGGGCAAACAGTTTGTGGCATGGACGTGAAGGGTCCCTGATGATGCCGCACGCCGTGTGCAGACACCGCTTTCTCTGGAGGTCTATTATGGCTGGGAGCTGGGCACCAGTTATGTGCTGGGCGGTTTTCACCACCCGTTGCAGGGTCGACTACAGAGCAACCGCTGTGGCACAGTTAGTCAGAATGCTCTCGATTGTGCCGTGGTAAAAGTTTACAAGGATCTTGGAGGACAGGCCAAGTGGAAAACTGTCCTGTGGTCTGACGAATCAAAATTTGAAATTATTTTCAAATCATGGATGCCCCATCCTCTAGACTAAAGGGCAGAGGGACCATCAGGCTTCTTATCAGCGCACAATTCAAAAACCTGCATCCGTGATGGTATGGGGGTGCATTAGTGCACATGTCATGGGTGACTTGCACATCTGTGAAGGCACCATTAAGGTTTTGGAACAATCCAGTCAGTCCAGTCAGCCATCCAGACAACATCATTTTACTGCTTATTTCAGTAAGACAATGCCAAACCACATTCTGCACGTATTACAACAGGATGGCTACGCAGTACAAGAGTCCCAGTGCTAAACCGGCCTGCTTGCAGTCCAGACCTGTCACCCATTGACAACATTTGGCGCATTATGAAACGAAAAATACGATGAAGGAGAACCCAAACTGTTGAGCAGCTGAAATCCTATGTCAAGCAAGAATGGGAATACATTTCACTTTTACAAATACAGCAATTGGTCTCCTCAGTTCCCAAATCCTTAGAGAGTATTGTTAAAAGAAGAGGTGATGCAACACTGTGGTAAACACGCCCCTGTCCCAACTTTTTTGAAACGTGTTGCTGGCATCAAATTCATAATGGGCATGTATTTTTCCAAAGACAATAACATTTCTCAGTTTGGACAAGATATTTTGTCTTTGTACTATTTTCACCGAAATATAGGGATAAATTATTTGCACATCATTGCTTTCTGTTTTTATTTGCATTTTACGTAGCGTGACAACTTTTTTGGAAACGGGGTTGTATAAAAAGCCGTATGTCTTGAGATTTGTGTGCCTTATGGTTACTTTGTTGACCTCGAAAGATTGCTAGCTCTATCTCATCATACGGAGTAAGAGTTACCATGTTTATTTTTATGTAGTCAGCAAACTAGTTAAATGTTTGTTCTTGTTTCTCACAACGTTGGTCATATAGAATCAATCCTAGCTGCTTGCTGTAGTCAACTAACTATTTGGTTCATCTGTCAGTCTTCTTTGAGAAGTTGTAAGTGGCCAATGTGTGCTGCACTTGCAGAAGGAGGAGAGGTACAGGAAGATGGAGAGGTAGATGGAGAAGAACAGGTGTAGGCAGAGGGAGAGCACACCAGAGAGAGGAACCTAAGCTCCCAATTCTTGTTAAGTGAGAACCGTTTTTTAATAAGGACATTTGATGAGAAAACAAATGATATTATTCCAAGTTACATGAATGTGGTGTCAAATAAAAGAAGAATATGTGCTCCTTAAAACAAAGTAAACTTGTAATTTGTTCTTAGCTTTGTCTGTTTCTTTGAAATGTGTGAGAACATAAATTATTTTCTGAATTCTCAATAAACTATAGAAGCATTCTAGAATTATTTTAGGTCTAAAGTGTTAAATACAGTCTGATTTTTGTTTTATGAGATTTATTGCAAGCATAATTGTCTCAACATCTAGGCCAAACCAGCTTCTGATTCCCCCAAATTGAACTTGACAGACAACAAGGCAACTGCTGCTGGTATAGATGGAGATGGTTCAATGGGTTTCCACATGTAATTACAGAGGGATTCCTCTCTTCTATCTAGTCACTTTCACTTTTAGCAGGATAGCTAAGGCTGTGGGCTGATGTCCTACAAATTAATGAACAAGGTGTCTCCCTTTTGGGGTTTACGTAAGTAATTGGGCACAAAGCAATAGCAAAGAGTGCCCTCATCACCAACATAATATAACACATAAACATAGGTTATTGAAAGTATTTTTGACTCCTTATATATTTTCTTAGTTCATTTATGTTCATGGAATAAGTGCTATGTATTTACATGTACAAACATTTTATTTTTTAAATCCATTATAAATAAAATACTGTTTAAGACACATTGGAAAGAGGCACACCATGATTGCACTGTTGTATTTCCTCCAGTACAACAAATGATAATGGCCTCATCGTCCGCTTTATTTTCTCTCAGAACCTTTGTCCAGATAACAATGAAAAAAATATGGGAGCAATGTTTATAGCATGCCTCTTCATCCGTGATAGTAGCATTCACTAAAAGTGATATATTTTAAGCGGAGCCGGCCTAGAAGAGTGAATGTCTTTTACTGACTGAGTGAGTGGCTGACTGACTGTCTTGTTAAATAGCGTAGTGGTTAGAGATGCGGACTACGGAACACCAGGTCCTGCATTCGACTCCCGTCACCGTCAAAACACATTGTTCCTTAGGATCTGTTCCTATTACGTTCTTTAGCTACGTTATAGGAAGCCTGAAATATAACATTTCTGGTGGATATTAAGATTTGTTCAGGATAGACAAACACTTCGCTGGCTACACGATTCACTCGTCTTTTCACTTGACAAAAAAGTCAGTTATCGTCACCTATATTGATAGATACTGTATAAATGTAATTCACAAATTTCTAATTAGCTGTTAAAATGGCCAGTGGCAAAAGACGATTTGTTCAGGATAGACAAAAACTTCGCTGGCTACACGATTCGACTTTTCACTTGACGAACAAAAAACCAGGCAAGCCTAGTTCAGCCGGCCCGCAATAAAAAGCATTGATCATCGTTGCCCTACCGAGATTCAAACCCGGATGGCCCACGTGAAAGGCTGTGTCTTTAACCACTACGTTACCAAGCTATACTGCTGCTGAGCAGTGTCGTGTTGCCAAGTCCGCTTATAATACGCGACTTTGGGCTTATTTTCTTTTGAAGTCGCTTGAAATAATTACGGGTCGCGGGTTGCGGTTTTTTGGGCTTGTTTTAAAAAGTTTGGTCGCTTGTTAGGAAATTCTGACAAACGGCTTCGTTTTTGTAAATTTATGGTCGCTACTTTCCCTAAATGCATTGACTGACACTGTCTGCTCACAGCCTCACAATAATGTAAGTGCTGTAGTGTAATTCGCTCTACCACAAATCCCCATGTGGTTATATGTCGTGGAGCTCCGCCCCCTAGAGGGGCTTTAGCTCCTAGTGGTTTACCCTGGCCCCTAGAGGGGCTTTAGCTCCTAGTGGTTTATCCTGGTGGCACCCGACCGCCCTGCGGCTATCTGGTATCCGGAGATGATCCAGTTGCTGGCGGACCGTCCGTGGTCGGTTCCGCTCAGGCAGGATGCACTGTCCCAGGCGGAAGGCTCGATTCTACACCCTCCGTCGCTCTCAGGAGCTCTCAGGGTCTGGCCCCTGAACGGGACAGGCTTTTGAACAGAGGTTTGTC